>JAGDQP010010960.1:0-48399 GCA_022664845.1 Lepisma saccharinum
TATATATATATATGAAAGTGGTCGAGCAGCTATGCTGTTCGATTTCACATGAACTGTCCCACAGGTATCTTTTACGAAGTGCCTGAAACAGTATATTTATTGTATATTATCCCAATTTTCATTTGTGGGGCACATCCACTGTTTGGGGGGCACGTCCCCCTGTTTCCCCCGTAGAGTAGCTGCAAATAGCTTAGTTCAGGTAGATCCGGACGTTTGTGTGTGAAAATGAAGGAAACCGGAAAACCTCAGTCAGGACAGTTGGCACCTGGATTCGAACGCACGATACCTACCTCTTGCGGCCCGAAAAGACAGATTAGGAAAAGACATTTTAGTTTTTCTCATATACAAAAATCTAGGGTAAATTACGCCTTGATCCATATGAAGTGCATCAACAAAAATTACCTCTTGCCCATTAGCAGGGTATAGATGATTGCCCTATATTTAGCACTGACTAAGAATGATTATTGGTGTGTACAAAGGAAAAAATAGAAATAAATAAGCACTATATATATATATATATAAGTGCTTATAAATAAGCATTCCTATAAGCACTAATGTTTGCTTTACTATCTCTAATGTAAATGAATCTAACTTTATATTACCTGAAGTCAGTTATGTACAAGGGGTTTCCCGGACCAAAGGTGATGGTGTTTGGCGCTCCCCTTAATGTCGTTTTTACTAAGTTTTTTCGTCTTGCGTTTTAAATAGCGATTTATAATTTTTCTTGTAAAGTGCGCCCCTGTAAAAGTTGCGCCGTAGGCCCTGACCTAGTGGGTCTAGTGGTAAATCCGGTCTTGATTAGCCACATCAGGTGAATGTAGGGATGGTATCTCCAAACTAGGATTTGGCCCACTATCTTCCAATACCCTCCTCCTGCCCTATCCCAGCCTGAGCAAAAGTAGCAGAAGGACCAAAAGTAATTCAATTCTAAGCCAAATCGTCCTGTTTGATTTCTGAATATTAAAATGTTTTCTGACAAGCAAGATGCAACAAAAATTATTGTTCTTCAGAACCAGTAAATTATTCATGAAACGAAGGCTGAAAGACCAGGAGAGTTATTCCTTTAATATCCAACTAAAATTTATAAATGTCTGGATGCTACAGGAGATTCTAGTCCAATTCAAAGAACCTTTAATCCATTAGTTACTATAGTACCCACCTTTATTTAACATTACACTTAATTTCTAAATAACTCTCTATTGTTGTTTAGTTAACAATGTCTTATGGAAAAAACACTGATGTTAGTTCTGCCATGCTTGGATGTTGATGATGTACGGAATTCAATGTGTAACTTTAGGTGAAAAATAAAACAAAATTGCAAGGAGAGATTCTGGCATAGTTTTCTGAAATTATTCCGTTTGCCACAGTTTCCTTTGCTTCAAAACCATATAATTAAGCTGTCATAATGTAACATGCGTACGGAATCCGGTGAGCCTTTCTTTCATAAATGATGCCGTCAGGCAGTTATCTCCCTGTTCTATCTTACATGCTAGTTCTCTTGCTTTATTTCCTTCTTTCTGCTTTGAATTTCTTGAAAGGAAGACGTTATGATACCATGATCATAGAATATGACAAGACACAGATGATGCAACCTCCGTCTGAGAGAGTCCTTGGGGAGAACTTGGGAGGGCCCCGTAAATAAGGTTAGACGTCAGAACTCCACGTCGACAGAAGACGAACTGCAATGTCTTTGCTTCTGCTTTCGTTATGTATGTAGTGCAAACCTTAGCACGTAACCGTAACTAAGGAGAAGAATATACGAGAGGAGAAAGACAATGTTTACATGGGGTTTTGTAGGTATCGTTTTACTTTTTAGATACAGAACTGAGAGGCCATGGGGAGGTCCTGGATACAATACAAGCAGCCTACCATCCTGGTCCAGGTTTTTCCTAGGGTTTTCTTTAGTCACATCAGGCATAGTATCTTCACCTTAGCCCCTGGTCAACTCCTTCCACATCCTTTCCTCTTCCCTATCCTTGCCTGTCATAAGTGCCTAAAGGCCGTAAATAAATGCTTATTGAATTAGAAGTTCGAGATTATTATTAATTGGAGGAATATTTAAAGTTAAAATGTGATTTCATCTGGAAACAGTGTTGCCACCTAATAATATTAGTGTAATATTTTATTTCTTTAAAAATGGCTTTATCATCGATCTCTTGGCTATTTGATATCCCCTCACGGTAATAAATGTGATATGTAAATCACAAAATTCAGTGTTGCAAACTCCATAATATACAAAGATAATAAAGCTTTTGAACATTTCACTTCGCATCTATGATTTAGAGTTCGGAACACTGCGTTGTGTGCTTCACATAAAATATTTGTCACCGCTAGGGAATACCTAATAGCCAAGAAATCGACGTAGTAACATTTAAAGAAATATAATATTATACAAAGTTGGAAATACTGTTGATATAATTACATCACATTTTAACTTTTACTCTCTATTCTGTTGATATAAATCTATTTACCACAAGATGCTTTTGCTTTCGTGGATGGTTTATGATTTATCGAGATAAAATTGTGAGGAGTCGATTGTGGGTACGAAATTGACCCTTGTTTCTCGAAAATTTAGAGACGCTCTACAAAAGCTAATACTTTTCTTCGCCTCGGGTATTCGCTTGCTAAGTATAAAATTTTCGTCTAGTAATAGATTTATTACATTTTATTTCTCCAAGTTATCATACTTAAAAAAAAAACTTGTCTGTGAGTGTAAATACCAGAATATGGTAAAACAGAATGACAACGTCATCACTATGAATCAATCTCTAACATACAGCTTGTTACACAAATTACAGAGTATCTCTGATTTCAATTATGTTAGATTTAGTTTGAAACAGAAGGTTTTGTCTTATTTACAGCGCAGAAACATTGTAAGTTCATTTTGCAGAATGGTTTCAAACTGATGAAATAGGTATGATCTTAAGATAATATACGTGGGTTGACTGAAATGTTCTCGGCCTACTCATGAAGCATTTCGTCGGCTTCATTGCAAAACCTCGTATGTGAAAAAAGAGAAATTTTCAGAAGACTGTATATTCTGTGTTAAAATCTCAATTAATGCTGTACTTTTCTGATTTGTTTGTTGTGACTTGTAAAGTCCCAGTTAATATTTCAGCTACAAGCTTTAGGAATTTAATGTATCGATCTATTTTACAACTTTCTAATGCAAAAACCTATTTTCGTGAAAATGGCGCTTACGCTGTTTTGGAATGAAGCCGACGATTGTTATAGCCCAATTTTATTTTTGCTAGTTATAGTATATATCTATGGAAAGTTCCGTACCAAATATCTCATTAATATCTTTTTTTTTTCAGGTATTGAAGACGGAAGTGCAGAAATTGTCCATTGTTTGAAAAATGAATAAAGTGAGTAAACGTGTTGTTATCCAATACCTGCTGAAAAAAGGAATGAATGGACAGGACATCTATAAGAATAAAATGGAAATACTAGGGGAGGATGACTCTTTGTCATCGTTAAAAAGTGGGTAGGGGAATTCAAGTGGGGAAAGCCCTCTGTCCAAGATGCCCCTTGCAGTGGAAGGCCACAAAATACCTATACGGAGGAAAACGTCACAGCAATCCAGGATCTCATCACGGTAGACAGACGTGTTTCCATCGCAGAGAAAGTGGGCATATCCCAGGAACGTGTTGAACATATTTTAACAATTGTGCTGGACGTACACAAGGTGTCAAGTCGGTGGGTCCGAAGATTGTTGACTGTTGAAAACAAACGCGAGAGACACGTTATGTCTGCCGCAAACTTGACCCTCCTTAAGGCAGATCCTGTGAAATTTCTGGTACGTTTTCTGGCCATGGACGAAGCTTCGGTTCACCACTTTAAGCCAGGGTCCAAGGTGGAATCAAAACAGTGAAAACATTCCTACTCCTCCACCCCGAGGAGTTAAAGTCAGTCCCATCAGCTGGTAAGGTTATGGTCTCTGTTTTTTGGGCACGAGGGACTGAATACCTCAAAAAGGGGGAAAGTGTGAACGGTGCCTATTATGCAGCTCAACTGAAGCATTTGCTGGAGCCCATCAGGGTGAAACGTCCCGGAATGTTGAAGAAGCGTGTCCTTTTCCACCAAAATAACGCACCCCCACACAGATCCACCATTGCAATGTCTGCCATCGAGTCCTGTGGCTCCGAACTGCTTCCACAACGTCCCTACTCGCCAGATTTGGCTCCCTCAGACTTTCATCTGTTTCATAAGCTCAATCAACACCTAGCTGGAACCCACTATTCATCAGATGATGACGTCATGGCTGCGATGGCGGAGTTTTTCGACATGCAGGAAGGAACGTTCTACAAGGAAGGCATAATAGGCTTCCATCACCGATGGGAAAAGTGTATGGCGCTGAAAGGGTACTATGTTGAAAAATAGCCATGCACGATTGAGCTCAGGACAACCTTTCACTGGTAGGCCGAGAACTTTTCAGTGACTCATACTAACACTGTGTTGGTTAATTTTGTACCTGACTGTGTCGAATATCAATAAAATTGTCTTCTTGTCTTATGTAAACTTATTTTCATCTTAAAGAGTGTCTGATTTTTTCAAAATCCCTTTTCCTTTGCTCACAAGACTTCTGCACTGCATTCCTTATGGGTAAAGCGATACACTAGTGTCAAAGTAAGGGTTTGGTATATAAACAAAATGTGGAGATCGCAGAAAGCACAATATATTATCATAGGTAACAATTAATAATCATTTAATTATCGCGAATACTAGAAATGAATCCCTGATATTGATCTAATTATCTGAAGTTTATTTAAGGCCTTTTGGCAACTCAGGTTCAGGCCGAATAAATGATGATGGAGAATTAGGAGAATGCAGATAGTGGGAGGAAACGGGAGATTCCCGAAAAATCAAACACGCATACAGTGCTTGTCCACTTCAAAGTCCACATTGTACGAGCCAGGAACGTGCTCGTCACCCCACACACCAGAGGTGAGCGCTCTACCACTGAATCACGGCGGGCCATCTATCTATCTATCTATTTATCAACCTAAGTTTCCTCGGTGATTGACTGACTTCGCCCATTATCTTCGTAATTACGAAGTTAAGTAAGTGATTCTCGGTTAGAATATGTCGAACGCAGTGGCTCGCATTCTACTTTAATCTATAGATTCTGTCCTTAGGGCCTAATCTCAATGCATTTTACCGCAATGGTAAATGGCCATTTCTTCACTTTGAATAGGGACTTTCGGTCCATGAACCTGTCACCAACAGAACACTGAAGTTTCTTCTCAGTGACAATTTTACACTGTAACAATGGATCTGTGTTATGGTACCATAACACGTGTTATGGTAGAGCGCTCACCTCTGGTGCTTGGGGTCGTCGGTTCGAGCCCTCCTCATGCCATGTGGGCCTTGTGATAGACAAATATCGTGTCTGTGGGGGTTTTCTCGAGATTTTCCCTTTTCCTCCCACTTTTTTCATTCCATTAATACACCTACGATGGGGTATCCAAAAGTTTTAATTATAATAAAGAAGTTATAGAAATATTTACATGAAACTTTTTGTGCATAATCAGTGTTATTTTCATGCATACTTGTGCAAATATCAAATCTCTGTCTAAAGTAGTTTTCTTTCCACAGGCTGTAGAAGACATCAACCTGCATGATGAACAAAATTGAAGCCCGAGGTGTCATAAAGTTCCTCCATTTGAAGGGCTACAACGCACGCCAAATCCACGACGATATGCAAGCTGTCTATGGAGATGAAAGCCCATCATATGACACGATTGTGAGGTGGAAGAGGAACTTTCAAAGTGGTCACATGTCCCTGACAGACGAGCCACGAGCGAGTAGACCCTCAATCAAGGATGATCTTACCATGGTGAAGAAAGTGGAGGCCGTTATCCTCGACGACAGAAGATCGACCATGGAAAGAGTGATGGCGGAGACTGGACTAAGTTACGGAAGTGCGTGGAGAATTATTCATGAAGAACTGCACATGAATAAGGTGTCTGCACGCTAGGTACCTCGCTTGTTGACACCTCTTCAAAGCAAACTCGCCACGACTTTTCCCAGCAGAATTTGACTCTGTTGGAGCGGAATGAAGACGATTTTTTTGCTCGTCTCGTCACTATGGACGAGTGCTGGGCATACCTCTACAATCCGGAGACCAAAGAAATGAGCAACGAGTGGAAACATCCATCCCCTAAACCCTTCCCAAGAAGGCGAAGGTCCAGAAATCTGCCGGGAAGGTGATGCTGTCCGTTTTTTTGGAATAGCCCCGGGGTAATCTTAACCGATTACCTTCCGAAGGGCGAGACCCTCAACAGCGATTACTACTGCAACCTTCTGGAGAAACTGCGTGATGTATTGAAACAAAAACGTCGTGGCATGATCAACAAAGGCGTCAGTCTGCTGACCGACAATGCAAATGCACCCGTTCATGCGGCCCAAGCATCCGTTGTCGCCGCCCACCGGTTAGGCTATGAACTTTTGCAGTATCCACCTTATTCGGCTGATTTTGCGCCACGCGACTTTTTCCTCTTTTCCGAGGTGAAGAAACCACTTCGTGGTCAGCGATTTGACGACAGAGAGGATGTCATTTTCGAAGTGGAACAGTGGTTTTCGAGCAAAGCGGAGGACTTCTGCAAAGAGGGCTTGAAACAGGTGAAGAAACACTGGCAAAATTGTGTGACTCTGCAGGGAGACTACGTGGAGAAGAACTAACTTTGACCACTGCAAGTGAGTATTATATGTCTTTTATTTCATGGTGATAATTAAAACTTTTGGATACACCCTCGTATCTGACCTGAGCTAAATTTCTTAAAAATTAAATTCTAAAATTCAAATGTGTTATGATAATAACCTCAATTGTCTTAGAGTGTGTTAAGATATTTTAAGGTTTTGGAAGTGGAGTTTATACGAACATCAATTGGTCTTTCGTTTCTGATTTCTTGACGCTTGCTCAGCGGAAGAAGCGCGGCTACTACTTGAAAATTATGCGTTTCTCCTGTGTAGAGAATCAAGAGGAACATGGAAGACCCACCCAAGTCGCAGACAAGAAGACTACCATTCCCTCTTTTTCTGCTTCTCTCTTCTCGTCCTCCATCCTGTTTCATTGTCCTTGTTCGTCACTCAGATCACGTTTCCTATTCTTCAAAGAAAGATGCCTCTTTCTCAAAAAGAACTTGATTTCGATGCCTCTTGTATACATACTGACGTAAAGCTCTCCGACGCTGTTATCTTCAGGCCATCGTGTCGCACATATAAAAATCAAGATGGCGCCTTCACTTCCAAAAGGACAAGATGGAATATAAATGTAAGCCTTACTGAATTACTTAACACCAGGGCTACGAGGTGATACATATAGATGCACGTGCCGACACAGGATTCAACGAAACTTCGTGCTCCAAATAGATTCACAAAGAACATGACTTGGAATAAAAGCGCGTACATACGCATGGCTTGATGACATTGATGAGCACTTATTCCTATGTGCGGTTTCTCTTTACATTTTGCCATCCTAATCTATTTAAAGAATCATTACTTACTAAGATCGCAAAAGAGCGTATGGATACATATCATTGCCATAATGTTAGGTAACGCTAATGTATAAACAAAATATATTTAAAAAAATACAAATATATATCACGTTTCCTAAGAAATCAGTACAGTGTAATGTGTTATAGAATATAAGAAGACCGCATTCGGAAACTCTGATGTGGATTCACCGGACTCAAATACATCTTTCAGTCTATGTGTTGTTGAATTTTCACATTCATTAGATTTTGGAGTATTTTTTTTTATTTGTTTGTCAGAGAAGTAGTTTCCTTAATCTCCATTCATCCGTAAAGTCCACCTGAAACCAATTTGTTTCTGGTAGTTGTGAAACGGACCAATTTCGTCTTGTTCAGTTTAATTTCTCTCTTATATTTTTACACATTTCCTTTGATCTTATACAGCTGTCACAACGACGAATTTATCTCCCTGTTTTGTCGTGACAAAAGGTATGTCATAACAATGACTTGCAGTGTACTTACCAGTATGTTTGCACCATTGAATTCTTTCCCATACACTTCAATGGTCTCACTCTAGTATATAGTGAAAATTTGCTTCTTCCTGGTGGCTTAATAATTCCATGTGTGGAAAGGTTTATTTAATCAAAAGCAATTATTTGAATTCTTTTCTTCATTACAATCACAACTTAAGGTAAAGTTTATAAACAACACATGCATAAACATTAGTAAACAAGATACATTAGTAAAGTATGTACTCAATCCCTTTGTTCAATTCAGGTGACAGAATTTAGGTATTGCAAAAATCAATTATTATTATAAACTCTGCTAAAAAAAAGGCTTCTGAATTTTTTTGAATTTTATTTATGGTCTTCAGGCATCTAAGGCTCAGGCCGAGATAGGAAAGGATTAGGGGAGGTGTAGACTAGAGCCTATGTTGAAGGTGCTATCTATCTCGGGATTTGTCTGGTGTGACTGAGGAAAAAAACCTAAAAAGCCTCAGTTAGGGTGGTCGGGCGCTGGAGTCGAACCCACGACCTTTCGGAGGTTACCCCTACGCTCTACCATTGAACTATGGTGGCTCCGTAAGGTTTGATTTTTGTTAATTGGACAGGATAATGAGTTAAACTATCACATGCGTTTCAAAAATCTTCGTTCGTATCGTAGTTAACTATACGTAGCTTCCGTTCTGTACGTGGTTATATCATTTTATTGGGTACGTGCAAATTTCTACGATGTGCATATAGAAGTGCTAACAACACAAAATGGAACTCATCTAGGACTGTGCATAATCGCAACCAATGAACTCATGCCGATTTTTTGGTGAAGAATTGTTGTACAGTAGATTTCACAGCTTCCACATCGTCGAAAGTTATTCAGTGCTGGAGTGCTCACATCTGGTGCTTGAGGTTCTCGGTTCGATCGCAACTCCTGCCATGGGTTTTGTGGTGGGCAAACATCGCCTGCGTGGGTTCTCCCGTTTCCTCCCACTTTCTCATTCCATCAGTTCTCCTATCATCATCCGTTCGACCTGAGTCAAAGTTGCCCAAAAAAGCCTTAAATTTATATATTGAAACTAGTTTAATAAAACCTTTGTCCAGTCAACCAGCAATTTCTACTGGACTGATTTTCATCGTTTTTCATTTTAAATGTCCGTATTTACCAGTGCTGCAGTCCAGAATTTTCACAGAGCATAAGCTGAGAATTTTAGGTTATGAATCTTTAAGCGGAGGCTACACTACAAAAATGCAAGTGTTAATTCAATGCTTTTCAGTCCCAGGTGTAATGGACCAGACCCAGCTTTATTAATATTGATTGTAATAATATTTATATTTAAAGAAGCATATGTTGATTAAATTACAACTTTGATTAATGCCAGGTTCTAAAATATTAGTTATTAGCTAAAATTTATGAAAATATGGGATAACACAGAACGCAGTTCGGAGTATAACATCATATCCAAACACGCGCACCAAACAAGTCCAAAATTTGATCATATGAGTCCTGGGTGAATCGCTAAAAGCTGTAATGGACCATCCCCAGCCACTCCAGTCCATTTTCTAATCTCAACTGCTGACCAGATTGCCATATAACTTGGTACCGTCTGCCGCTATCTAGCTTATTATAATATCCTGCTAAATCTATACTCCATTTTAGCCAATTGCAGCTCTCATGCATGAGAGGGCTCTAGTTTTACGAATCAAATGCAGGATAGGTCTGTTCAACTCAACGAGATACCTACGCAATAAAACACAAAACCAAATTTCATTTACCCCAGTTGTTAACTAAAGTCAGGGTGATTATCACTCTTTCTCAAAAATCGTTTCAAGAGAAAATAAACCATTATCAATACTTCACCACTGATCAGAGGAGGAATATTGGCCCGATACTTAATGAACCGAGCTTACACCTTGCTTCAAGTACGGTATAAAATATACAAATGTGTATCTGCCATTCTTCTCTTTGCATCAAACATTAGCTATTTACTTAAACACAATAAAATAATAGTAAATTATTTTAACCTTCCAGTGGTGTGGTGGGTTAAAAATTAACCCAGGCGCTTACGAACTAATGCTGACATTTAGCGAATTTTTTCTAGAACTCGATCATCTCAGTACCTTCTGCAGAACTGCTGTGAAACTCAATAACATATTTCAAGCAGTTCTTTTTAGCTTGACGGCGTGTCTAGACTTGTGTTCTTCTGCTCTGGGGTATATATCACCCCATCACACCACTTGTGTATTTTTTTTTACTCAGTGAATGGTTGAACATTTGCAAGATGGCAGTGATTTCTGATTGTAATATTGAGAGACTGTTATTTGAACCAGATGATGTATCTCCTGTGAACAGTGATGATGAATATGAACCAAATAACACGGACATTAGCGACCGCAACAGTAATTCCGAACTCTCTTGTGAAAGTGATGATGAAAATGAATTGACTCAGCCTCTGTATTGTGGTAAAGACAAACTAACAATATGGAATAAGAAGAAGCCTCCTAAAACAAACGTACAAGTAAGAGAAACATTATTACGAAGTTGCCTGGAGTTGTCTTGCTAACAGAAATCTGGTTCTGGGAGATGTGCTATCTGTCCCAGGAAAAAAAGACAAAAAAAAAGAGGCATACTTGCACGGAATGCGGACGTTGGGTGTGTTTGGAACATGTTATTGTAAAATATACAAAATGTGGTGAAATTAGTTCTGAACAAGAATCAAATTAGTATATTAATGTTGCAGTTTTTCAAAGTACCTAAATAAAAAAAAGTTAACAAGTAAAAAGTTGTTTTATACCCTTTTACTAAATGGGGTAAATATTACCCCACCACACCAATGGTGTTACATTTTTCCACCACACCACTGGAAGGTTAATTATCATAAAAGTCATAATATTCCCCAAAATGCGCTGATCAATATACACACGCAATAACCTTCTGTTTAACTAACTGGTAATAACTGAAGTAATAAAACCCACAGATTTTGCTCAAGAAATATCAACTAAGAAGGTACGCCTACAACAAGTGTGATGGAGGGAAAATAACTTCTAAGTTCATATAAGAGCTTTCGATATTCAGACATACAATTCAAATGTTCTTAAAAGAAATACAGCACTTATTATACTCATATAAAAGCAGCATATCCATGCTATTAAAGAAATGTTCGGTTAGCTAATAAAAGTAAGTTTAGTAATTAAGCTAGTTTAATTACGTTAGGTTATCTTAGTTGGTTCTCTGCTAGTTTAGGTTTAATTAGTTATAAGATCTACTTTAAAATATTCAACTTTAGACAAATTTGTTAGGCATCACACCACCGTTTTTTTTTCAATAAATAAGTACCCCAATTCCTGCTTGTAGCTTTAAGAAGATATACAAAATAGCATCTTCATAAATATAGCACTTACACATTTTTCAGTAAAATGAATAGATTTTTACATTGTATGCACAGATATACTTTTGATTTTATTGAAAAACTACTCACTCATAGAAAACTAATATTAAAGAACATGTTAGTACTTTCAATTGAAATATCCATGCAATTAATCATATGAAGTTTTCAAGAGAACCCAATCTAATTAAACATGCATTAAATAAATTTGGTAAACTACAATAGACAGATGCGGGAAGTGTTCTATCATTTCCATTAACCACGAAACAAAACTAGGAAATATTAAATTATAACAGAACCAATTATTCTACTATCGTGTTCAGCAAAATACAAAAAGAAGGATTTGCGGTTCTGTTGACCAGATATATAAATGTATATATATTTAAAGTATCTCATTTGATATACATTTAATTGTTCCTTCAATTGTTGACACGTACAGGTGAATTCGTTGCCTTGTTCATTGCAATTTCTTGATGGGAAATACCCTTTCCACGTAGCATTAGGTTCAGGAACACTAAGGATAAATTCACAGTCACAAAAATCGGGACATACAGGCGTCCCGAAAGCATTTTTTCGGGCAGTTAATTATTTCATTGAATACCAGGGCTGTCCCGGAAAACCTGTACGTCTTGCAACCCTACCTAAAATAATTGTATGAAGCTTTGGAAATTTAGAAGCGGTTTTCTGATTATACATATTGACTAAATTTGGAAAACATCTCGTAAACCTAGAGAGAGAGACCTAGTTGGGAATTAGAACCACATTACAGAAACTGAATTATCTTTGGAATTACACATCACTAACACAAAACATATCCTATTAATATAAATGATGCACAACATAGATAATCACTATTTCTTTTCACCAGTATCACCAAAGCCCTGAAGGGTCCCAACTGTGTAGGCAACTTCTATTGCAAGGAAGACAGATGTTGAACAAACCAATATCGGTACATATTTGGGTGCTGTTATAGTTTTACGTCGCCAAAAATGGAAAATGTACAAGAGAAATGGAGTTCGTGGGTAAGTGAAGGAAGGTGTCTTATGTAAAATAGGCGCTGCTTGTCTAAAGTGCCTAATTACTGTGTAAATAACGAAGGTTTCTTACCCGCTTAAAAGTGCAAGGTTCGGCCATTGAAACAGTGGTTCCCTCCTGAAGTCGTGTTTGCAATAAAAATGAAAATAATTAAAAAAAAACACACACCTAACCTCCGAATTCCCTTGATCACTACTTTTATTAAGGTACTGGTAAGTGCAGATGTTTTAAGTGTCTATACGTATATTCGAAGCATTTTAAGTGTAAATGAGGAAAAATTGTGAAAAACATGCGAAAATGAGCGTATATGGCCCGAAATGCATATAGCGTAAAAGTACCGGAATGGAATGTTCTAACCGCGATGTGCCCAGAAATTTAGCTTTCGGAAGTTAAATATAGAAGAACAGTGAAAATCCGAATGAAAAATGACAAGTGGTTCTGTGGCGACATAAAACTATAACTGCACGCATATTGGTATGAACTATAAAGGATCTGATTAATCAGTTTTCATGTGTATATTTTACTTGCATATGGAAAGCCTAGTGTAGATATTTAAGACAAACTGCAATATCAAGGAGCTGGAAAATATTTCTGTGCTGCCCATCGATGGTGCTGCCTCCTTTGCACATACTATAATCTTGTCTCTTTTCTTCTTCTTTTTAACTACAGTAAGATTCGACAAAATCAATAAAAGAAGAAAAATAAAATATAAAGGCTGAATTTCATGCACGCTTGCGATTTGGGTGAATAGTCTACTGAAACAAGTGTTGCACATAGAACTTGTAATAAAACACGTGTTTCAATTGACTGCCCACTCTAATCGCAAGCAACTCAAGCTTCCAAGGAAAGCATTCCTAAGATAACTATCAATCTAAAAAGGTAGATAGACTTATGGGTACTTTTCTTGCAAGCGTCCGTTGCTTGCAATTTGGGTGAGTAGCTAATTTAGTCACGTGTTTTATTGCGTGTTCTACTTGTAACGCGTTTTTCAATTGGTTACTCACCCAAATCGCAAGCAAAACAAACAACGAATCGCTTGCAAGAAAATCAGCCTTTAAACTTCAATCTGAAGGTGACACAGGGCAACCACCACGCTTTCTAATGTTAAATCAACATAACAAATGGTGATGATTTCGGTGATTCAACGCAATGGATTTGTTATTATTGTTGATGCGACACAATGGAGAGTGTCATACTAGCACAACCTCTGTGCTGAATCGACGAAATTGACACTTTTTTTGTGTTAACACAGAAGGTTGTGACACTTAAAAGTGTTGAATCAACCCGTCTACTTCTTGCTATGTAGTTGGAATACGCATCTTGGCAGAAGGTATACGCTAATGTGTAATGTTAATAAGAGGGCATACGGCGTATACCTTCGTATACTCTCTACTGCAGCCCTGGATACTATTTACGCCTAGATATGTTATGATGCATTCGCATCCATTTCCTCCACACGAACTTTGAATAAAACAGAATATACATTTTCCCAATGTTTTTCTTATGTAAGTTCTTTTCGCAGAACCTTTGTTCAGTCACCCAGCAATTTCTACTGGACCGATTTTCATGGTTTTATTTATATGTTCGTTTTTATGTATAGATATGATCAAGCATTCCGGCCGCAGAGGTATTCCGTGTCTACGAGTTTTCAGTGTTGCGAACAAAATTTTGAAATTCAACTTTTCAATTGCTTCCACACAATTTGGCGTAACTGCATCACACTTGGCATACACATTAGTAGACATAATAGAGCAATTGTGTACGTACCGGCCCCAAATCTCCAATTGTCAGTGTTTTTAACCTATCTAAAACTTCAATTTCTACAAAATATGTGTTTACTTATACGAATTGACACGATCCCATTGATTTACACCAAATTTTGTGTACATATGCATTATTAGGTACTGGGACAGGCCATAGAAGTATTCCGGACGCCGAAGTTATCAGTGCTGCCAACCATTTACAAAAGCCAATATTCAAATTGGTTCAATACCATTGGACAGATCAGCACTTGTAGTGTCGGATTCAGGCCCTTTATTTTAATCAATGTGGTCTCATTTAATGCATCAATGTGACAATATGCATATAAGTCAATTATGTGTAATGGTGTTTAATTTGTGAACAAAATTCTTTTGAAGTTATGTGTTTAATATGTGTGAAGTTTTGAAGCAGACTATGTTATAGATTTCAGTTGCTCGAAGAAGTTTCTTAAAACTGAAAAAGGGTAAGAAATTTCTTGATTCAAGCTATTTCAGACTGTACGTGGAATTTATTTGAGTCGTTTCAGTTCTTAGAAACATGGTTTCAGAGTTTAAACGTACTAAAATGTATTGTGTAAAAGTATATATTAATTCTCTCATTAAGTAATTATATGTATTTACTGTATTTCTTTTCATTTGTAGCTTCAAACTTCTGAGTAGTAAAATCCGAGACTCTGTTTAGACCGACTAAATAGTAGGTTTATTTCTCTTGAACTTCGGCCTAAATTTAAACCATAGTTTAGGCAAAAAACCTCTTCTTGCAATTGAAACTGACGTTTAAACCTAGGCCTAACATCGACTAAGACTGAACTCCGTCTTTGAAATCGGCCCATACAGTCTTATGGAGGCAACAATCTTCCCGGTAACCTCCTGTACTCCTCCACTCTCTGAGAAGCCTAAAAGTTCAATTTACACTCTCATCGTTCTCGGTTGTCAAACTGAAGGAAACAGAAAGCAAATGAGCTGCTGCTTCTGTCCGGCCAGAACTAAGCCCGCGCAAACTCTCTCTCTATTTCCCTCTATGTATGCTTGTGTGTTTTATGTGAGCGTTCACAAATGATATTATTGATAAAATTAAGATGGCTTTCGAGATGGTTTTACTTTTCTGACTTAAGAAAAGCAAGATGGTTTCCGACACATTTCAAGATTTAAAATATTAGAAGTTAGTTTGCACCAACGAGCAAACCTAAACACGCGCCGCCGTTGGCAATTACGACACTGAGTTTTTCAAGAGTAAAGGATACGAGAAAATGTCCAAGTGTCATAAAACTATGCTAATACGTACCACATAAGGGGCACGTACGTACCACAGAAGAGAGCTTACTCAGAGTTTTCACAAACGAAAGATGACAAACAAGAATTTCGTATTCCCTCTTTGTGTGTTTGTGCCTCTTAGATTGCCTTGGTGACCTCAGGCTGAGAAAACCTTCCCTATATGTTTAAAAACCATTAAAGCTTCCTTCAAATGTATGTTTCTACGATAGTCAATAATTTTATCAATAATATCTCTATAGTGAATTCTTACGTGGAAAAGATTATATACAGTGGGTGGCTTTCGTTTAAAATTGACGTATCATTAAAAAATTGTAAGAGCTTCAAAAGTACATTATATTCGTTAAATGACGATTTGTTGAAACAAAGTTTGGTGAAATCTATGCGTACTGTGGTTCTTTCAGCCAACTACTAGTAACAATCCAGTTTTGTTCAATAAATGAATTATATATGTATATGAATATAATAATAGCTTCGATAACAATAATTTTAATTATAATGGCAGAGTTATGTATCAGTAAGTCCATGACAGGTACGTATTCAATTAATTTAGTTATTTTTTCTTGAAGTTTACTTATTAACAATATTTTGAATTTATTTTTAAGGTCTTTAGAGCACTCAGGCTTAGGCCGTATGGATGATTATGAGATGATTGGTGGAATAAAGAAAGTTGGAGGAAACGGGAGAACTCCGATAAAACCTACGCACGCGGTGTTTGTCTACCACAATTCCCACCTGGCACGAGCAGGGTTTGAACTGACGACCACAAGCGCCACAGGTGAGCGCTCTAACCGTTGATCCACCGCGGCCATAAGTTGTTTTCTGAGAAAACATGATCATACTGTTTGATCAAAATAAGGTAAAAGATATTCTGTGTGCAATACGTACACGCAGTGAACTGCGCATGGTGAATGTGAAGGTAGCGCTCCACATGTTCTCGACTTACAGCGCGAAATGAGTTTGGGTGGTCAGTCCCAAGCTCGAACACCTTTACTTCTCAATGTGTCTAGGATTACCAAGAACACTATGGTACTTAATTCGATAGGAGGCTGAGTGCGCCCCAGAACGTCAGGCGTGGAAACACTGAAAATAGTCTCGAGCGTCCTATTCGGGATTTGAACCCGGGCCGCTCGATTCGTAGTCACACGTAGTACCGCCTGAACTATAGTGATTCCTAGTACTTCTTGATAGCATTACTTAGTAACGTAATGCTTGAATAGGTGTGACACACTCCGCTGTACATGTTACTTTCTTTTTGATAATCGATGTTTCTTTTTAATACATGTTACTCTTGATCACATATATTATAGAAGGATATTATTGTCAATGGTTTGATGTAGCATATAATACCTTAGTTTAGTAAGATTCCAAGCTTCTCCAGTAATGGCTCCGGCTGAAGTCCAGGGAGAGTGCAATATACAAGCTGAAAAATAAAATAAAATAAATTCGATGTCGCCGGAATATTGCAGTGAAGTAAGCAAAACGTAAGGTTAATATTGAAAGGAGAATATGGCGGTTACTTTTAACACAAAAATGAAGGGATGTTATTTACCGTAGTTGAATCGACGATTCAGTTTAAAGTATTTTCTGAAGAAAAATTATGTATTCCAAATGTAAGTTTATTGATATTTTTGACGCGTTTAAATTTTATGAAGTATAAGGTATTGGCTCTACAAAAATACAGGAAATACAATAGTTAAACTGAGTTGAATAAGATTTTATTTAAGCAGGTGAGGATAATCTGTGACTATTTTTTTTACCTAACCCTTATACAATAACAACTATTATGTACTTAAAGAGAACCTAGTTTATGTCGATTATAAAATAATCCAAGAAAAAGAGTACCGTCTTGGTAATTTTCTTTCGTGTCATGAAACGGTGTCTCTATACGTAGTACTGTTATTCAGGTATAATGTTTTACCTGGAAACATGTACATAAGGCGACTTGATATCAGTTTCTGGCCGGAGTATGCTCTTATAACGATTAAAACATATAGGAAGTTCAATGTGTAATACAACAGCTGAGCATGGTTTAGTTCGTCATGTGTTTACCAGATAATCACTCATTTGGAGCTTGTTTCTCCTAGTCCAGTAATGAAGAACAGTTGGGTTATAGTCTCTATGAGTGGCCATTTTGGAATATTGACGCCATCTTGGATTTCATTATCTTGAAAAATAGTGGTTATTAAAAATGTATTGCATAGTCATACGAGGTGTCATTGTATGTGTTTCTGAGGGCGCTGAACAGGTTTCCGATAATATTATCGCCGGGAAGTGAACACTAAGATTTATTTAATAAAGAGACACAAAAATTAATCATGAAAATACATTGTATTTACATTAAATCGACTTACATACATTGTTTTAAGAAATATAAAGTAGCATAAAATGAATGGGAAACTTATATTCCGTGTTAGGATCATCGTTACAACAATGAGAAATTGCTCCACTTCTGCAATAAAGTAAATTAATTATACAAGATAATAGTTGAAAAACATAAACATGAATCTCTTGCACACTTCTAGTCTGCATGAGCAACTAGGCACATATTCATTAATGGGGGAGGGGCAGTGAACTTATACGGAAGGGTAGTACCGTAGTAGACAATGTATCTTCATAACCAATCCAGTAAGAATATTATTTTCTAATTTCCTCAATGGTAAATATAAGGGTAAGAAGTTAAAATGCTGTGTATGGTACTTGTACTTCCACGTTAGCAAGCTAATTTGAGTGCTTAACAAAAAAAGCGAAACACAAAACAAACTCCCTGTTTTTAGCGAGTTTCTCGCTTGATTGAGTAGCCTATAGTTTTGTTTATTTTCTTGCAACATGATACATAGTTACAACCAACAGTAGCGGTGAATTCCAGTATAAAAATTGGTCGTTGCATCTCCATTCCAGCTATATTCGCATCAACGGGTGATTAGATTTTGTGAACTATGTGTATGCCATAGAAGGAAGAAAATACGGTTTTAAAACATGGGTTGGGGCAATGTGTCGCATGAGCACCAGGTGCGGGAACATATGTGACACATACGGACACTATGTAATCCCATTAGGCTGCAGCTTCCCCCACTACTTCTACCTTTCGCTTAACCTTTTTTACCACCGACAACCATCCCTCTCTCTCTCTCTGTGCGCTCTTTCCCAGTATCGCTCTCTCTTCCGTGGACACCCAACACGATGTATCGATGTCAACTTCCATGTGACTCTATCAGATCTATTTACTCGGTTCGTTTATTTCAGTAAAATACTGGAGAACAAAATAAAGTTAGTAGAAAACTGGAGAAAAAAGACCAATTAGAAAACAGAATACATGAAGATATAGAACACCGTTTTAAAGGGAACGGAAAGAAACGTGTTTTATTGATGATACTGAAGATGAGTGTATGCTCTTTCCAAAGTAAGGTTTAACCTTAGGGTTGCTTGGCAGAGTAAACCAATGGTAGTTTTACATTATCTTCTATTGGATGAATTGTATCATAAAGACTCTCTACCCTAAAAATAAATTGGATTCTGAAACATTGTCTTCAATGTGCATCCCAGTGGAATGACCTGTAGACCCATTGATTATAAGGCTACAAGCGAAATAAACCACTGCGGACATCGTTTTAGAGATGAATCATCGAATTTTGATTTCAAGTAACCCTTTTTCTTTTACTTTGAAAACTTGTCAGCGTACTTGAAGGAGGAAGAATCGATAACAGGTAATTTTTGTGTGATTATCGATTTGTCTATAGAGCTATCATCATCTTTAACTTCTGTATTTGCTAAATTTTTAAATTATTTATAATATAGGATAAGGAATCATTCAAGAGTTATGATATGAAAGTGTCGTTCAGCGCTTCCAAATAAGAAATATATGACTATTTAAAATTACCTCCAAGATAAATTTATTTCTACAACTTGCAGATTATTAATGAGGACCTAGACCGTATGGATTTGAAGTCAGGAGACACTTAAATTTTTGTCAATTCTTCATTCACATGGGAGTTTTCATCATCGGATTTAAGTTTTCTATTCTCCTTCTCTTTTAAGAAATTTTGAAAATATAATCTCCGTATACTTTGATTTGTTTGAAATTAATTAAATGAATCAGCTTAAAAAGATATGTTGGTTCTGTCGTATGCCGTTATCAAAACTGAGATATATTATCTTTATTTGTTTATACACTCTGTGTTCACTTCTTATTAAAAATAAAGAACAGAAACAATCACATAACTATATACAATACGTATAGAATAGTACAGACCCATATTCAAGTCAGAATGGAGCTTGTTGTTAAGTTCATAGAGAGGAATACGCCCACATCTAGATCCCTGGGACGTCCCATCTAGATCCCATTACCGTCAGAATTGTCCTGGTCCCATAGCGATGTCCTAAGGACGTCCGTGGGACAACTCCGTGCACGATACGAACATTCTATTACATATGCAGATCCCGTGGATGTCCCCCGGATAACCGTGCGGGATTGACTAGTTTTTCATCCGTGAATAACGATCATATATCCTTGATTATTTCTCTGCGACGACGACGACGATTATTATTATTAATAATAATAACATTTTAATTATAACTATATGAAGGATATGACGAAGCAAATAATTAAAGCTCCAACGAAAAGTTTCTTGGATCACTTTCCTAAAGTGCTGAACGTGTGTGTTGTGTTTTGGGACGCGCTGTTCATCACTCTTTTGTTTTAAAACGCCAATTACAGCCAGGTGGCGCAACTGTACCAAGATTAGTTTATTTGCCAGGACGAAGGGAGAAATTTGGATGTATGCAATTTTTACGGCCTAGACTAGAGAAATTAGTAAGTATCCGCGTAAAACTTTAGAAATGTACTTTATTTAAATTTAGAATGTTTGCTGTTATACTTTCCTGACACAAAATAATGCAGCGAGGAAATGAGTTTATTCGAACTTCGCTGCATGTGTCATGTGAGGCTTAAAGGTTTTGATAAGTCAATCGCAAGCATGGTTATGGCGGGATTGTTATTTTACCTGTAGAAGTTAAATAGTTTATTTTAAAGTTAATATTACAATGTTACAATTACTTCTACGTTGGTGCCAAGGTGTGTGTTACAGTTGTAAAAAGAGGAGAGAAGCTCCTATGTAAAGGAAACCAATGTAAACCTTTGAAGGGCGAGCAGAAACTTGTCAAAACTAACCTATAGAATGTTAATTTAAGGGTAACATATCTCTCCTGCCTCGAATTTTATGTAGGTGCCAAGTAGAGCGCTCACCTCTGGTGCTAGGGGTAGTCGGATTGATCCCTGCTCATGCCATGTGTGTGTGCTTTGTGGTGGACAAACAATGCATGGGTTTTCTCGAGCTGCTCCCGTTTCCTCCCACTTTCTTCATTCCACCAATTCATCCCACCATCATCCGGATACGGTCCGAGCCATAGGTGCCTAAAGGCCTTAAATAAATTCGAAATTTATGTACATAAGGGCCAAAATTTGCAAAAAGAAAGCTTTATTGGCGTGAAATTTTGAACCTCCTCATCGATATGAAAGCCAAGAATACCACTCCTCTGGATATAGGTTAAATATTACAATGAGGTGAAGTTTCGCAGAGCCGATCCAGACACTTTATTTAGCTTAACTCGTAAACAGTAAGAAAAGGTGAAAGGTGTAGATAACTGATCCACTCATGGTTTCTAATGTGTTATTGACAACTTTGTTGAAATCACATAAATAAAGATATGGATAAAGTATAATTGGCTATTTTTTAAAATTAAATGCGTATATTACGATATCCTTGATTATTTTGCTGTCATATTTCCACCTTCTTTTTATGATGATGATGATTACTATTATACGTCATACGACAAATCACGCCATAAGTAATAGTCTGTCAGGTTTCATCCAGTAATTTTTACAAAATTTCTTTTACGCTTCATTAACAGGGCCGTGACACCAGTTTCCGTACACTAGTGTTTGAAAGTTAAATAAATAAAGATTTTAAAATTAATATACAGGTGTTATCCATAGATAAATGCATACACATTGAAAGAGGAAACATTGGTAATCACAGTAGAAAAACATAAGTTTATTGAATATTATGACAGTTATTGTGTGGCTGGATTACTGGTGCAAAAGTTTGTCGTGGAGCCAGTACCTGTCCATTATGGCTGTTAACTGGAATTTAATATCAATAATGTATGGCACCAGTTTCCAGTTACCGGAAAAAGTATTGCAGAATGGGATGAAGGTGACCAATATTCAATTTTCAACCATTCTCTCAACTTTAATTATTTATTTATATGATGCTATTACTGGCTGGCATCTACGGAACTAACATTTTCTTTTTCAGCTTTTGTTCCAGATTCTTCACGCTAGGTTAGCACGGATAGCGTTGGTTAAGGTCACGTTAAATTACAATAATTAAGATTATGGTATGAGACAGTGATTACCGTAAAATTAGTTTGTTTAGAAATAACATTTATAATTGATTTATAATTGATTATAATAAGGCGGGATTTTGTTCAAGAGGCAACCTGCAAGATACTACTACGGATCGTTTAAAATAGTGATGCTTAACCTTAATAGTGATGCTTAAAATTGTTAGGTTATGCTCAATTGGGTTAGCGTAGCTTTTATTGGTTAATTTAAGTGAAAATCAGATCCTAAATAATACTGAACTGATGTTTTTTGCTCTGGGAAGTATCCAAGAGGATAGCCCTAACACTACATATCGTTAGGATTATCTTCAGTTGGGGTTCAGCACAAATGGACAAAACTAACCTAACCTTAATGAATAAACATTATGATTCGCAGCTTCCGCCAACTTTTCCGTCCAAATAATTATTACAGAATTTTCTATAAACACCTAGCGATAACCAGAAATCTATAATTGTTACGGAAAGCTGTCATTAACATTTACTTAGATGCTCACTCGAGTAAAACATAATAAATATAGCGGCATGAGGAGGAACACTTATGGCGACACTGTGTTATAAATGACACGTACTTTTGCCACAAAAAAGACCTATATTGAGTGTGCGATGATGGGGTTTGTTAAAATCAAATTTCCTATTATTATTATTTTCATTATACGTGATGTGCATGTTGTTTGAAAGACACTGCATATACTTGGCCCCAACTCGCAACAAGATACACACATCGCTCTTTCATGCTTATTTCAGATTTCCAAGACACAAAAATATATTATACAGAGCCGTCGTCCCTTGTCATAGCATTCGAGAAGTAGTGGGTTCGATCCAAGCGGCCGACCATCCTGACGACGTTTCTCTCAGTTTTTCTCAGTCACACTAGGCAAATGCCTGGATTGCCCCTTTGATATAGGCCCTGGCCGACACCTTCCCCGATTCCTTTCCCCTCCCTTATACCGCCCTGAGCCTTAGATGCGTAAAGGCCATAAATAAATAAAATTAAAACGAAAATCTATTTTGAATATAAACAACGTTGGAAATAATGCATTTATCCTTGAAATTTTACATTTTTACGAATTATGGACAAGAGACCCCTTGTACATAGTTCTTTTAATCTAGGTTAGGTTATGTTTTTTTTAGAAACAGGTTGGCCGTACCAGTAATGGACCTGGCGCCAGTGGTTGATTAATAAACAGGAATTTTTATTGAATAAGTAGTAAACAAACTACGTTTTATACTTCCATAAAGTTTAATAGTGTAGTCCCCAAACGGTGTGCAATCAGGAAATGCATTGTCTCCTCGGCGTCTCTTTAGTATACGTCGGGCGTTCCATTTGGAACTAGGAATGGTGGAGGTCACAGGTGCTGTCTGTTAAAGTCATATGCATCGCGCATAATAAAAATAAAGAAAAATATCTAACCCTTCTTCGTTTGCTATCACTCATTCCATATACTGCCTCTGATTTTTGTAGCAAAACCACCGTGGTGATATGAAAATGAAACGGAAAGTTGTTTTCTTATATCAACTCAGAAGATAATTATAATGGGCGTGGTATCCGTCATTAAGTAGTTGCGAAATTATGCTTTTGCGTGTATTGCAAAATGCTCTATTAATTAACGAACATAAAGTGTATATGAAATAGATAACAATTAAGGCAAAGATCTCACGGGAGAGAGTAGAACATTAATAATACTACATACAAGGATAATATTATTCACCTTCGTCGTAAATATAATTTAATTACCAAATTAGTATAATTAAGGCTACATTAAACTTGTTAATTCGCGATCGTTTTATTTACATGTGCTGTTACAAGTAATTAATAAGTTCAATGTTAATTTCGCTATCGTATTCTTGGAAGGTATCAAATTTATACATATCCATGGAGTTTGAACGTTAAAAATATGAATTTCTCGAAGCTTGTATCTACATCTTCACATTTCACAACTGAGTTAAAACTTGGTGAGCTACTTGCTTTTAAAAAGATGTGTTTAAAACAATAAGTTTTTTTTTCATTCAGACAGTAAGAGAAGCTAACAAATGATTGCTGTACTTCATTTCTTGCACTATCAATGACCACCGTTTAATGACATGGTCTGTCTTAAAGAGATCATCGAGGTATTTTTTCAATGATATAGTGCTCGAGACGGTAGTATTCTTTGTTTCAGGTCACTACATTGAACCGTTCCTGACATGCTTAGAGTTTAGTTTCATGCAATAGAATATCATATGGACACCTAAGGATTGTATTGGCATATCTCCATAAGAATTCCTATGAACATACGACAATAAAATCCTCAGGCGTCAATACATCATGCTCTGTGCACATTCATAATTCCAATGAAATCGAACGATGTTTATCTTGAAATATATTGGAATATAAACATAATTACACACAATATAAAACATTATGAGGTATGTGGTACATGTTTAATATCTCACATCTGGTGTAAATCAGGTGATACACTGAGAGAAAAATATCTTTCATCTGTAAATAATGTTATTTCAAGACATCTACATCCTTCCACACATTTTCACGCATTTCTTTCAAGGTTTACTAATAGCAATGATCATACAGTTACAACGATGAATACAAGGTAGGCGGACGATCGTTAAGATGTTGCAGATTTTAGACATTCATTACAGGGCAATTGTGTTTTTGCCTACCTTTTCGAAAACTATCCATGAAAACAGGGGCTCACTTATAACCACAAACCATAGCCCACATAGTTAGACCCTGCACTGGGCAACTTCTGCAGCCTACTGCAAACATTCCACTATTGAGGAGCAATGAGAAATAGCATTAGTCTGCACATACCATACATTTTACTTATTCTTTGTCGCTGATTACTAGTGTATTAAGGCTAAGTTCTATGTTTTGAAGAGTAAATAATAGAGTACGGTTCCTCGATGACTGTTTATACCCGTCTGCTGCAGTCCGAGAGTAACGTTTCGCCGTAACGTTTTGCGACGAAACTCCAGTGATAGGGTACATTTTTCTATCATATATACCACGCCACGTGTACAATCGTATACGAAAATTGTACTAATACGATTAGTCGCACACGGAGTATAATGAAAAAGCAATGGAAACTAGATTACCCTGCATTGGTAGGTATCATTGAACAGTGTGTGGAAACGGGTACTTCTTTCGGAACAACCCATTGTCTCACAGTGAACTCGTGCATAGTATAAACTACTTTTTGTATAATTTACTTACTAAGGTAAATAAGCAATATGGAGGAAAATAAATGTTTATTTTTTCTCGTAAGTCGTTAGATTTCGAACCCAAAGATAACATACCTTACAAAAAATAAATCAATACTCACGCAGAGTACCATCAGCTTGCACAAATTTACTTGTCGAATTAAAACTAATGGCGAATCAAATCACATAATTTATTATTTACTTGAACAAGGCTTCAGTACAGAAATTTTACCATTTTACATCAACTATTTACAGATAAGAAAATGATATAAACATGACATATCAAGAAAGTTAAGAACAAAGTTTACTGGCTCCGACTCTACAGTCATGTCATCTTTGAAAATGTAAGGAACGGTAAACCACTAATTATCGCAAAGGGTATGCAACGCGTAGTTTCATATTACATAACTATTAAACTAGAACACGTAGAGATATCGTTATTCAGCTCTGTATATTGAAACATGTTAAAAACATGAACCAAACGAACACCAACCATCATAAGAGTACGGTTGAGATAAATGTTGCATAGGTCATAATTGTTATGTTTACGAACTGAATATTCTTGCGCAAAATATGTTTATATATCCGATTGAAACATTACTAGAGAGTCCACATGACCGGTCACCTAACATGAGAATGAAACTTCTTATCTAAAACTTTACCCGCTTTCTGTAGAAGTATTAGTGATGTATTCAAAAAATGTAGTTGTTTTTTTCAATATATGGCAACGCTGTTGATAGGGAATGACTCATGGCAACATTGGTATGGTAACATTGATATAACAACATTTAACTAGCATTACTTGTGTATTGCATGGCAATAATGATTGAACAACGAATTTATTTAACAATTCGATGGTCTTTGCTGCGATATTGCATCTAAAAAAAATATGCGATTTTTTACTTTTAACATGAATGTGTGTAGAAACATTCGGCCTACATAAAGCACTGATCGTTATGTTAATAAGTGAAATAGAACTGAACGTGAAACTAATCAGCACCGCCATCTATTAGCACGGAGGAACGATAAAGTATTTTCATTCTCCTGTAAAACTGAATTTTGTGAGATACGAGGTAGCTGCAAAATACCATAGATTTTTACCATCATTATCCAGTTCACGGGCGCCAACTTTAGCAATAAGTAACACACGTCAGTAAAAGACCGTGTTTTGTCATTTTTTTTTATTTACGGGAGATCTTTTCAAAAGTGTATAATTAGCATTGCGTATACCTGCATATGAAATGAAGATTTGTTTCTATAGACGAACTGTGCATATTCGGTTCATGGATGATAGCTAGTTAAAAAGACTCTTCAATAGCCAATCAGATGGTCCTATTTGCTCAATTTGGCCATCAGTGACAAAGCACGTACTTTCTCTGTGGCCTTCAAATATATTGTGGATTCTTCAGTCCACATCGTTCGACTTATTTGTATACACCAAATTTGGTATGAGCTCTTCAGCTAATATGGGAATATAAAAGAGGAACAAGACCGTAATCATCTTAATTGTTCATAAGATATGTAGAGGGACACGAATAAAAATGAGTTTGCAAGAAAGCTTGGCATTTCATTTTCAGTGATTAATCATCACATCCAAACAAGATATACACAAAAGAAAAATTGTCTTAGCGAGGAGATTACCCTTCAGAAGGTTACGTTGAAAACACACGAGGAAACGGAAACACTCGTAATGCAATTCCAGATCTTCCTCAGTTCTGAAACAAAGTTCTTGCAATGCAATTACAACTTTTCTTTTGTCCCTATTTCGATCCCACTTCTTACGTTCTTTTGTACGAAGAAAGAAAAGAAACAACATTCACCGCAAATTGTTCTTTGCCTCAGTGTTTCTCAAGAATGAGATGTGACTGAAAATTAAACTACATAAGTGGGTACCAACAGCAATTACAGTCTCTCATTTCCCCTTCTCTCGACTCTGTCTTTTCAGTGTAACGCTTTCCAACGAATAAAGTATTTGAAATTCAGTCGGCATCTAGAGCCACAGACGATAGAGAATAAAGAAACTGTTGAAATAACTGGTAAAACTTAACTGCCTTTTGTGTCTCGTTGTGGTTTTTGTCTCTGAAGAATAAGAAAGTTCTTTATTTGGTTATTACATTTATTGCGCAGGGTGATTCAAAAGTACTTACACAACACTTGTCTTCGCTTATGGGTTTTGTTTGGAAGACTCATTATCTAGTGGCTAATTTGTGCTATCTTTGCATGTTGCCAGAATATCAATAGTTACTTAATGCACAACTCAATTATGAATCTTTTGGAAACTCGAGTTTTATTAATTATTGATATGATATCTTACAAGATCGAGAAAATTTCAGCTCAAATCCTTGCTACCCTATTGGAAAATGCTCAAATTGAGCACCACAACATCTTCGCATGTCTCAAAGAAATCTATTTCTTATTTTACTGTAGAGTACCGAAACTGCCGTCCTCCGTCTGATATTTAACATCAACTTCCAAACAACAATCATTGATGAGGTGTGACTGGAGAATTTAAAGCTACGGCGTAAGAAAACTCTACAGAACCGTTAGGAATAGGAATACGTTACAATCAACACATTAGGGACCCTACAATAAGAGGAGAGGGCGTAGAGGAGTGGCTACACAAGTTACCTTGGGTTGCTTGACAAATTTGTGAGAGGATTTAGTGGTTATTATATGAAATATAGCGTATTACTTTCGTCTCAGGTTTCAGTCTAGGCGCAGGATTTTGTCTCTCTGGAATTACTCTTTCAATTTATTTACAGATTAAAATAAATAAAATAAAGTTATATAGAACATAAGTTTATTGTATAGTTAAAGAACCTAATACTATTGATGACAAAGAATATTTTACTTTTTGGTCTTATCATTTTGTGGATTTTCCTTTAGATTGTCTTATGGCTTCTTTTATGAATGTATGAGTGATATAGGACATGTTTGACAACAACTAAAACACCTTTCTTTAAGCCAGTGTGAAAGATGTCTATAGGATGTTGCGAAATATGAAAAGTCACTCTGGTGGAAAATAAGTAAGCTGAAAATAGATAAAGAGTGTAAGTTGAAAAAAATATATAAATTTTCTAAGAGTGAAAACTCTAACCCGGTTAAAATATATCAATTTGGTGTAACTCTTACGTCGATCAGCGTACCTGGAGCGACTTCAGGTCAGGAATTACCCTCTGGGAGTACTTAAGAGACGTTATAAGCCATTTCCAAGGTATGATGCTTACCTTGCTGTCGTCAAGTAATTCCTGTATCATCAAGTGTGTCGTTTATTGTATCAAATTTGGAAATTGGTTGTACTCAAGGACAGGATGTGAAGTCTGCCATAATGCTAAACTGGATTCAGTAGTTAAATTTTGTTGTCATGTTAGTTATATTTGTCTCTTAAGAAACATCTTTTCTTTCATGTTTTTCCATTTGTCACCTTAAATGAAATATATATGATCAGGAAATTAACTCCAATGTACTTCTTTGCTACCAGGTGAATTCATCTCCTTGACAACGATGTTTCACAGCCTGGTTTCCGCGAGTAGGGAGCTGAAGCGACTTAGTTGTAACAGATAGAAACTGGTGAGAAAATTTAGGTATGCTAAAATATGAAGGCACTACTTGGCAAGAAGGCTCGATCGTGAAGTAAATTGCATAAACGAGAACTACTTACAGTGGATTCCCCAGGGTCATTCCTACGAGTATACCGCTAAGTTCTTGTATGATGAGAGTTAAGGGGAAATAGATGTAATTGCAATTGATAGAAGAAAACAGCAAACCGTTATTTTCATCTGAGTCTTCGTTTTATGTGTCATAGTTGTTAAACTATTTAGTTTGATGTGTGATTCTGTATCATTATTGTGATGTCATTTAGTGTTAGTGTGAAATGGTTATGCTGGATGTACATGAAATTTGAATAATTAATAAGGGATAGATTTTACAAGTGCGTCGAAACGAACAATTAAACGAATGTTTAGAATTTGGTGCATGACCCTTAGACTTTTAATTTCTCCACAATCGTGCCTAAAACCAATTCTCACAGAAAGGGACGAAGGAAGGTGTCACTTCTGAAAGTCATTGATTACTAAAATGGTTCAAAATAATAAGTTTACCGAAGTTTTTACTCAATATTTCTTTGCACGGAGAATGATTTTAAACTAGCAATAATTACTATTATTACAAAGTAATGTAATGGGTTATAATAAACTTCATAATTTCGGATTGCAGCCGAGTTCTGTCCGTTTGTGACACGAATAAGATACTATATCTCATTCAACTATAGGAGACAATCGTTGTCTCAAAATCGAGAAAAACTAAGCTGTTTAACTTTTATATCAACCTCCTATCTCTCTCTCCTTAATTAAGAATGTTTAGATTACTGTAATCCTCACGTACTTATAAATTCTCATTAAGATGTGAATTTTTGATTAAAGACGTTATACGCTTAGATTAATATACTATAATATGGATAATGGAAAATCTTCGTAGCCGGAAACTCGTACAGTGTGGAAACACCTTACAATTTATACCAGTAACCACAACATGTAAATATGTGAATTATATTACATACTTGTTAAATATATATAAGCAATTTCTCGATAATACATAACATAATTGATATAAATAGTGTTCTAACTCTATAACGTTCAAATCTGACTCTCTCTTTCTCTATACATCTGTTTTGATCTAAAATCTGTATTGTATATTTTGTAATGTGTTCCAAGAGTTCCCCCCTTTTTTAAAAAGAAAAGAACGAGTTTCTTTGTTTAAAGAAGCATCTGTTTCGGGACACCGAGACATGAATTCAAGTTACTAAAAATCTTTAAAATACGATACGTTAGAATTTTTGTTTCTTGAATTTTTAAAGCGAACAAACTTGTCATATTTTCTGTAATTTTGTTCAGTCACGAGGTCACTGTTTGAAAATAAGTATGACGCTAGTAGCTCGGTTTTGTCACATACAAACAGAATGTTTTGATACATCATCAGTTTTATTTTAAAAGAGACTGTGTTATGCTCTAATGTGCTATTTGTAAATCCCAATTTCACAATGTAGAGAAACATGTGTTCATACAAACCTAACAACAAAATTCCACCAAATTACAGGATACATTTTTCCTTGCATTTACTTCAAGAAACCGTTCTTTTTTATTCTTCCATCTAGAACGAACATAATAGGCTTCTCCGCGACACTGAAAACCAAGTTTTCATTACTCCAGACACTGAGGCACTGAAAGCTTTCTAAAAAAAGGGGATTCAATGTCCAATTTCGCAGCACACCTGCTCCCATTGTGCAGATAATTAGCTCCAGCATTCATGGCCTCAGTTCTGAGTTTCAGATGTATGTGAGTAATTTAAAGGAAACAGAAATATGACTATTGCTGTGACAGACTTTATTTCAGAAGCTCAAGAGAAGTGATTATTAAAATTCAAATATTTATCTTGAATAGTAATTAAACTCGGTGACCTGAAAGTATTTCCTGTCCTTAAGATAACCTATTCCACAAATTTTTTCTAGTTCGAGACGTAACCGCAAAATATCACCTTATGATTGTAAGAAATGGAAACGCTATATGATTTATTTGCTTTAAATTAATCAAGTGGTTAAGGCTCCCGCCTTAGGTGACAACAATCACGGGTTCGGTTACCCGTAGGAGCTCATGATTTTCCGACGTTTTGATCTATTAAAAATATAACATCATGAGGCCAATTGGAGAGTATGTAAGGACCACTTAATGTGAAGTTCTAACGCCGGATGACATAGAAAACGTGCTATGATTTTAATTATTATTATTATTTTTTAACTTTAAACGACGAAAAACACACAAACCACAATATCATAGGTTCGAATCCGGCCGCAGACAAGTGGAAAATTTTCAACTATAAATGAAGATGAAAACGTAATCCACGTAATGGAATAAGGATAGAATAAAGATTGAATTAACTCTATAAAAATACGTAATTCCACAATTTATAAAAATAATAAATGTTGGCTACGTAAAAATATTGGACCTCTTAATTTTGATTCCTCCGCTAAAGCTAACACCTAAATAAAAACATATACAGAGAAACTGACTTCAAATTTGGGTTCAGCGGCCTTAAATTATCCAACCGTTTCTAATTTGGTGTTTAAAATTGGTAGGCTCTTTTCATTTGGTTAGCCTTCTGCATTTTAAGAATTCATTCAAACGATTAAATTACAGTAAAGCAGGTAGAGAGTCACTGACGTCAAGTTTGACGTCAGCGAATATGACCTCGATTAATTTGCTCCTTTCTAAACATGTTGTTATGGCTATTAAAACTATTGCTGTAATAATTAGACCAACACTTGACATGGTTAACCCTTACTAAAGGAATGGTAATCGTTGTCAGATTTCTTTGCATTTGAAAGAAATTAAATTAATACGTCCATGCAATACGAACATAGATGGCGGAGCTTTCTGAGAAAAGAAGAGCAAGCTTCGGGATTCGAACTCGTGTCGCCAGCTTTATGGACAAAAAGGGGAAAAAAGTATCGAGACGCAGCACGCACGACCACGAAGATATCAGATAGACAGTCTTCAAGCTTGACCCTTCCTGATATAAAAGCAAAGTAAAAGTTCTATAAAACTGATTTTTATTTCAGTTACAGTGTTTCGTGCATCTATGAGCTAATCTTTCATTGACTACTATTTTCTTAGACTCTATACATATGAAAACCATGTTGTATAATTTGTTAAAAGTTTCAAAAGCAGTAATTAACGTCCCAAATGCGAATAAGCGAAACTTCTTTGCTAATGATTATGGACATAGCAAGATCGGTGTATTATAATTTATTTTATGACCAGTAATAACAAAAGAATAGTTCTAATTACTTTTATTCACATAGTTTTCACTACACCATGACTAGATATATATATATACTAAACATTATTTTATTCACAAAGATTCGTACTCTAAAACTAAACTCATCGTATTAAAACCCGCGCAGTGGTCACTCATGCTGCTGCAAAGTTGCCACATAGCTGAATTTCTGGACTTGAACTTTTTAAGAGCTGCTAATGAGTCCGGTCAGATTATGATTGACTGAGTGTACTACTTTATTGCTCATTGGAACGATTATAGACCACAGATTGAAACACATACAATATTAAATCCCTTCCCAAAAGGGATGAAGAATAAATCTTTTCCTTTTTTAAAAAAATGGGGGGGATGCATTTCCTGTGCTGACGTCAGTTCCGTGAATATTTTCTGTACCGAGGCGGACATATGGCAAAGTCGACCGCGGTAGCAGACTAGCGTCTCAACATAGAAAGTCCTATTTTCGAAAGTCTTAAAAAAACGGCACCCTTTTCTATCATTTGTAAAAATTCTGTGATTTGGCTAAAAATACAAAAACGAAAAAACACACGTAACTTTTGAACCTCTTCACTGATTTTAACGTGTTATACACCGTTTGAAAGGTATTGAAGCTTATATTAAGATTCCTAAGTTTCGGCCTCCTATATAGTCTGGGGTCAGTGCTATCATCAGAAATGTGAACTTTTGAAGAAAAAAAATCGCACCGCCCTAGGGGGTTCCAGAGAGGTCCGACCGACCCAATTTTTATTCTGTGTCTTAGTATGGCAAAGAGCTTTAAAATGCATGTTCAAGCATCAAAATCGGACTTACAGCTCGCTAGATCCGAAACTAGCTGTATACATTGGAGTGTCGCTAACAGACTCATTTGTCAGCGTCACTTGAAGAACTGCCGTTCTTCATGACAAAAAAGGAGAAGTTATTTTTCTTATAAAAAATATCAACAAAACTACACCAGAATTCGATCCCGCGTTCTCCGCATTAGTTTTCGACATGCTACCAATATACTAAATTGGTAACTGGAAGCAACTGCTAGACAGTTCTATTTACTGTTTAAGGAGTAATGCGCTCGCGTGAGAATGGCCCCTCCTTATAGGACTTCCTTAGTTGAGACACTACTCGGTAGCAGTGTTGCGCGAGGCATCAGACCAGCGTCTGTAAGGTTCTGTTGACCAAGAGATTAGTGTGCTGGTTTTTTAAAGAGTGCTCACGGGTTTAGTTCCAGTCGCGTTCCGTTTTTGAGACTTTAATAACAATTCAGTTAAGTTAAGAGGTTCTGAGTTCGAATCTTTTCTAGCTTGGGGCTTGCATGTTTCTGGATTTTAGAATTTTAGTAGCTAATAGAATCGATAATAGACCGTTGCTATTAGTTACTAAAATGGTCTAAACCACCAAGTTGGCAACAGTTTGTTGTTGTGGGAAATCGGAATTAATAGCCATTAACACTTATAAAAGCTATATTTTCTTTATTAATCCAGATATTTCACTCCAACTATTACAGTATACTCCATTTCAATCTGTCACATGTGTAACAATTAACTGCTGATCATTTAAAGATATCTGACTTCATATAAAGGCTCTTTTTAGAGTCTGACAATGGCGCTGTCACGTGCCAAATATATAAATTTGAAATTTGGTAATTATAATCAACTATTAGTAACATAGATGTGCGCAAGGGTGGTGCCAGTAGTGCCGTGGCACAACCAATTTTTGTACAGTATTTTTTTTTAATAAAAAAAGCTCCTTAGAACTCCATTCATATTGGGAGATATGACATACTGCAGTTGAAATTTAATTCTGCGAAAAGAGAGAATTTATGTTGTATGGAATAAATTATGTATAACAGGCCTACTACGGAAAATTTTAAGGCTGCAATAATTTTGGGGGTTGAGTGTATAGCTTGAGGTAGGGCGATTGTATTGTTGTACAGTGTAAACTAAAATCCGCGGACTTGTTGGTCACATTTCCTTTTCCGGTGTTTCAAGATCAGATCGTCTTCCAGAGAGCAATCAGGATGTTACGTAATGAGGTGCACAAAAGGCGATACATCTATGCTTGGCCAAAAGTGAGACTGTTGACTCTGATAGCATCAGAAGTCCTCTTTGTATACATCAGGAGCAAAAGCTAACATCTTAATTGTAATAGTTTTAATCAAACTATGTATAGAAGGGATGTAAGCTAATGTTAATTAACTTCTGAGAATTGTTTTTGTTCTAAAAAAATTGAAATATTGGACATATCACCTTCCTGCACGAATATCTGAGGTGAATGAACATTAGGTTGGATACATGTTTACCTAGAAGCTTCCTTCGCAAAGAGGTTGTAAATTGATTTATATAAATGAACAACAATTAGTATCAATATTGTATTTATAGTTGATATAAATACCATAAAATCTTTAGTCGGTATTTTTACTTTTATAAAATCGCCTTGCTTATTTCTCTGCTCCTTTAAAATCAACTTAAGTTCCGGTACTCTGTATCTGTGGATAACGGCTCATGTTCACCCCTCTCCCGGTTAGAGATTAAAATTTAGATCAAAATTGTTTTCCTTATGCTTAATCGGCGAAAACAAATATTTATCAGATAGTTTTAGGCAATTGAGGAAGATACTGAGTTAGGTGTCTGGACCTGAAATAGCACTTTAGGGTGGGATTTCTATTTCACCTTTACTGTAAACATAATTTCTAGACGGCACCACCAAGAATTTAGGACGGCCCTTATGGTGTGCTAACTGTTATAGTTAGTAATAATCAAACAGAGATACCTCTCAAACAGCGCTAATTATCCAACATGAGTGGGTTATATTTTACCAATCGCATCGGGTTCAAATAACATAGTTGTTTAACACTCATATAACCATCTGACTACGGAGAACTCGGCTTCTGTAGCTAATTTTTTTATATCGATTCAACTAAGTTAATATTTATGTTATTGGTTGAAAAAGTGTACCAAAATCAATCACTCGCTTATAAAATACCGTTCTGTCAATTACCGGGCAGTTGAAGTATTTCAGTGTAGTGTTTGAATAAGCCATTCGTGTGAATTAACAAATATAATATTGTTGAAGTATTTCAGTGTAGTGTTTGAATAAGCCATTCATGTGAATTAACAAATATAATATTAACAAACTTTTACTTACATTTGTCAAGAATACGTAGGAATCTAGAGAATCGAAGCACTGCAGGAAACAGTTCACGGACAAGCATCAGATTAGTCGCATACTTAAAAAGCACGTTAGAGTACGGTAAAGCGAAGCAGACTGGTGTCCTTTTAAATGCACATATTTCTGCGTGCTTTTCTCCATTTCACTCAACTCTGTCGCTGTACACACTACCATTTAAATGTTTGAATTTACCATGGCTCTGAAGCACAATTAAATAAAATTCCCTGCTATGTTTTACCTTGCTCTTTTGATGTGCGGTTACTTTAACAACTATAAACGAATGATTCTTGCTAAGCCAGACGGTGACATATTACTTTATGTTTTTTTGAATTTCATTTAGGGCTCTAGATGAACTTAGAGGGCTAAGTTCCAATTACAAGGGACGCAATAGAGGGATGCAGGAAGGGGAGATGGATATCGCATAAGACTAGTTTGAAGGTGTTATCATGATGGGCCTGAGGGGAAGCCTGGAAACATTTCAGCCAGGAAAGTCGGTCGCTGGGGTATAATCAAGGACCTTCCAAATGCAAAGCTAAGTCACGGACTACTGAAACTCTTCATTATTTTTATTATTAGCTATTAAAAATAAGATTGTGTTAATGTACTGTAGTGTATCTGCTCTACACTGAAAGGTGATTAAGATCTCTCAAGTACGTTCGGTTTCAAATTTAGCAACGATTCAATGAAACAAGAAAGCTCGTCTTCCCACCCTCTGACGTAATGAGAAGAAAAAAAAGTGTTGTCCAATAGACAAGAAGAAATTGACTTCTGGCTGGGTGAATCGATTTCCTGCGTTTCGGTAGGGTATGTTTTGCTAGCAACCAAACCAGACTCTTTTCTCCAATTGCAAAACATAGTGCCAAGTTTATTATTAACCATAAGGATGCATATTATACATTGAGATGAAAAGAGATCAAATGTATAAACAGTGATTTTTTCAGATGAGGTGAAGAATGCAAAAAAATGTACACAGATAATACTTGAATATTAGAGTCTGAAGATTATTAAATATATTAAAATTGCTGGACTGTAAATTGTTAATAAAAAATAATATTTACATAAAAACGTATCAAATCTATACTTTTATATCAAACGTGCTAAATGTGGAACATATTTTCAAGCTACTTATAACTATTATTTTGAATTTATTTAGAAGATTTAAGCATTTATGGCCCAGACTTGGAAAGGGTAAGATAAATGAAGTGGGAAGGAGTCGATCAGGGCCTAAGTTGTAGGTCCCATTCTGTTGTTCGCCTGGTATAACTGAAGGAAAGAAATCAAAAAACCTCAGACAGTATGATTGGGTGGTGGTATCGAACTCACTACCTCCTGAATGCGAAACCAACACTGTAGCAACAGATACTAAGTTTATATAACTGTTAAGAATTATGTGACCGAAATCAAAACCGTGGGCAGCTCATATAATAGGGAATATATTTGAGCCACTCAGTTGCCTATCGGGCCAAGTCCATTTCAACAAATTTTACGGGAACGAACTTTCTGAGCTCATTGCTGTGGTTTAATCCATCACATTCATGAGTTGCCAAGACAGATGGTGAGACTGAACCTTCAGTGGGCTGAACGAGGTCTATAACCAATTGTCAGCTGAAAGATTATCACTTTCAGATCCATTTAAATCGATAAACACTCTTTCCAACAAGAATGGACATAGCCCGATAGGCAACTGAGTGGCTCATTTCATGTTCATGTTAGCAATACCTAATAATAATCATAATTAAGTTAGTAATAGTGACGGCAAGTTATTGTTTTATCCATAGCATTTATTTCAATTATTATTGTGTTTATAGGAACTATATTTGGAATGACCTCGCCACATTTTAATATTATCCAAAGTATTCTAAAAAAATATAAGCCTAACTAAATGAAATATCTAGAATTTAGTGAATTTTAGATTAAAAAGTAGATTTTAAAAATTAGATGCGTATATTTCAATTTATAAGGGTTTAGTCTTTAATATATTTAAATTTATTTTAGGGATCACTTCCTAAAGACTACGAAGGTATTACGTCTAATTAATTTCGATTTTGTATCATATGTTTCTATACAATACAGTGAAACCTCGATATATCGAACATCAAGGGGAACGAGAAAACTTCAAATTATCGAGGAATTCGATATACTAAGGTTCGATTTATCAAGGTGATTTCTGAGTGACTGCGATATATAGAGGTTTCTCACACGCGCACTTTTCTGTCAAACTGGACTCGAACAACGGGGGTGGGGGTAGGGGGTTCCATGCGGTAACAACTGTAAACAATGGTGGGGCTTACAGATTGCAACATGAACGATTGTCGTTTGAACTGAGTTTCGTCTAAATACAGTACACTATTATAGATTTTATCAAAACAACTTCGATATATAGAGGTTTTCCAGTCAAAACTTCGATATATAGAAGTGTGGTGCCAAGCCAAACAAGTATGAAAATTCGAAATATCAAGGTCTTCTAGACCAGTCCTTCGATATATAGAGGTAAAAATACACATAATATTAACAGATTCAAGGGAGTAATAACAGATTCAAGGGAAATGGAAGAACTTCGATTTATCAAGGAATTCGATATATCGAGGTTCGATATATCGATGTTCAACTATATTCTTTCGCTGTTGTCAAGTGTACGAAGGTGTCTTTTAATATATGTATAATAGTAATTGATTTCTGCGTTGCCATATAAGTATACAAAGTTGTAAATCGACTAGACAGTTGGAAGTAGGTGGGAAATTTATTACAGTGCCTAACCCGGACAAACATAGCAAGTTAGTAAAATCATGGTAAAAACTAAAGAAAAAAAAAGGACGTGCTGGTGTCGCTAAAGAGAAAGTTAAGGTTTGGTCACAAGAACCTCCATTCTAGTAGATTTTACAAAAACTTACAAAAGAACATTTGCGAATCACAATATTGCCATATTTTGTCTTGTGTAGTTATATGAGATTTAAAAATATCCTTTAGCAGAATAGAAAATATTACTCTGTTTTCTAATAGTTTTTATAGCAGTTTTTAATCAATAATTATTTTTTTGACAGTAAATAGATTTACGTCCTTATTATGTCCACTAAAATCTTCAATTACTTATTGATAAGCACCATGAAAATTATGATCCAAGAATAACTCTGAACATAAAATATGAAACGTAACTGAATATTTAAGATACAAGACCATCAGCTGAAAACAGATCAAAATGGTCCAATAGTACTCAGCGGATTACACCTGCTTAATTTGTTGGGAATATTTTTGAGGAGTATTAGGCTGACCAAATGAAAACCTTATTTACAGATGCATGTTGATTTTGAGCCCCAAAACGTATGAATGGAAAGGAGTATGCGGAAATTATTAGCAGTATAGATGGAATCCATTATGTACGTGGGATAACAGGGAAAAGCTTCAAGTTTTAAACATGATTAAGCATTACGGATTAAATGCTCTTTAAGTGCTCTTTTGAAATTGCTTTTATGTTCAAACATTCATATGGATTCTCCAATTGCGTCTTGTATTTAAAATTATCATGGAGAGATTAAAGAATCCTAGCTTTACCTCATAATACATTTTGCTAAATTATAAATTACATAACGAAAAAAAAAAAACTACGGGTACAAGTACAAAAACAAACAAAATTTTATCATCTGAAATAGTGTGTATAATTTAGGCATATAATTCTATACCGACTATACACTATGAAATTAATTTTGTTCTCTATGAGAATATCTACCAGAACTAAAATGGTTTAATCATATGTGCAATCTAATGCTATGATAACATAGAAACAATAGAAGTTTTATATTTCATTTATTTTTTTAAGGCGATTGTGGTTGTTATTTATGGAGTGAAACGGTACATGAGTTAGCTCCATACCGACAAAGTAACTTCAGAAACTCTTATTGTTTTACTTTGGAAGTGATTGAAGATAGCCCGTCAACTGAATTTATGCACCACACTTGGACAGAGCTTTCGTACAGTAACACGCCTCAAAGATGTGTGAATGAACTGCAGAAGACTTAAGAACAACAACACTAGTACCACCGATTCATCACTTCCAGGACAGTCTCACCAGCTTCTGACAGAATCCATCTAAAAGTACTTGATTCATTAGAATGATGTCTGGTACCGAAATAATAATTGCTGTGATGATCGCATCATCTATGATGAACCACATTATAACGAAGTTTTTGTTGGATGCGTTCCCTGTCAGTTAAGCAATGAGATAAAGCAGAGAAGAGTTAAGCTTTGCCAAGAGTTGTTGTGTCGGTATGAATCAACATGTTCATCGCACGTGCTTGGGACATCCAGCCAGGATCATATTGTGCTTGCATTCTTCTATGGACATGTATCGTTTTCCTCTTCACCGCAGAAAATAATATAGAGGGTGTCCCTAAAATTATGGCGCAAATATCGGGAGGCGATGAAAACAAGAAGAAAGTTCCTTTGAAGAAATTCGGATTTACCTAGTAATGGCGTACAGTAAAGTAATGGCTTAGGCTTACAAATAATGGCGTAAGTGGAGAAAGCCTAGCAAATCATACTTCGAGTAGTACCCAATACATCTACTTATGTTATTTTTGTGATTCGTGAGTGCAATTGGATGACACTTTTATTTTTGTGCTTGCTCCATTAAACTGTTTAATTTCTTGACAATGCAATTCTTAGGTCGCAAAACCTGTCTATCGGGCTCTCATTCAAAAAATAATTAAATAAATAAAACATTGCTTAAATAGATGTATCGGGTACTACTTCAGTGATTTGCTAACCAGACACCGCTTATGCCATCATGTGTCGATCTATGACGTCATTTGTGACGATGCCGTCATGACTTTCTATACTTGTATCTCCGAAGCTAAAGAGATTTCGGATTTTTTTCCCAAAGGAAGTTTTTCCTTGTTGCGATGTAAATCACCTTCCGAAATTTTCGGGGACACCCTCTTTATTCTTTTCGTTTGGTCCTCCATTTCATATACCCATGTGGAATCCCATATATTGTCGAAGTTGTCCTTCTACCGAATTGTCCGAAATGAAGAATGTTCAAATTCAAGGCTCATACAAAACTGATATTTAACCTATTTGGTCGACCATTTACCAATCATAAAAATAAAACGTCTGGTAGTGGTAACCACGAACTCTTAGAGGTACGAGAACTTGTTTAGATAAAAAAGTACTTCCAAATTCTTAATGCAATTAGGAATAATATTCTCATGATTTAATTGAAGGAGTATTTTAAACTCTTACATATTTGCAGCTCATTTTATTCGTAACAACATTTTTGTATGAAATAAAATACAAGAGTTATACCGAAAGTAATGCCAGTTATACCATAACGTTTGTGATAATATAGTAAAAGATAAATAAAATTACACACATTTATAGAGCAATTATTCAGCTACAAGCTCGTGCTTCTCAATCAACTGTCAGTTAGCGCGATACATTTTCGTCAACGTTCAATCCAACCTTCTGGCAATCGGTATCGTCGAAGTGTCATCCCTGGGTCTCTGGGTCGTAGACATATGCCCATGTCTCATGACAGGTGCAAGAATTATTTTTAAAAAAGAAGAAAAACAAAAGAGATATCTTGGTGGGATTGAAATTGTTCCAGTAGATCCTTACATACCTACTGTCTTCTCTGTTTCAAATAAGTTGTTAATTGATGAGGAACCCATTAGCACACACTTTTCGGTATTACAGTACTTTGATGTTCGTCTGTACAGCGTTGCTACCCACATGACTATTCCGATGACGCTTCTGCGACAGTGAGGCGATGATTCGCCCTAATCAAGTCATTTGGTTTTTATTTTCTTCTGTTAGAATTGTCACTGGTCTTCCACTTCGAGGTTTTTCTTCCACACTAGTTTCTCCGCCCTTAAACATGTTGATCCATATTACTCACGTCAATTGTCTCCTCGCCATAAACCTTTTTTTAGCCTTTCACTGATGTTCGCGGCAGTACACTCCTCTGCTGTCAGGACCTTTGTATACGCTTCACACACATTGTTCAGCAAAGCCTGAAATAACAAAAAATGGTGAAAACATATACGAACAGTCACTCCATATACTAGTAACAAGGAATTCAATTTGGATTAATACTTTCTATATGCCCCTTGTATATATAGTTAAGTTCACGTTTTAATTTGTTTTTGTTTTAATCCTCCAATGAGAATATACGTTGATGAAAGAAGTGTAAGATCTTATGATCTACTCCAATTGAATAAATTAAAATTTAGCTCTCATTGCATTATGCTCAGATTAGAATGAAGTCTTCAGACATTTCCCTCTCCCCCTCAATATTTCACATCTGTATAACGGACTTAGAAACGTTTCAGTAGTTTGTAATCCAACTTTTAAGACTCAAATTTGCATCGTTAGTATTTACTGTATCAATTGAGAATACCTAGTATGTTTTTACGTTGAGCTGATAAGTACTGATTTCGAATTTATGAAGCGATTTACATAAACCTTTTTCCCACGCTCTGATTCGAGGGCATTCTAACAATTTCTTCAGTAAGCTAATATCTTTTCTTAGCTTCCTTCCACTACCATAGAAGGAATCGAGATAAGTGCTCGAGTCTCACAAAATTCGTGCACTGGCAGGGATAAGAATCTTCTAATAAAGCTTTTGTATTGTATTCACACACTAGTGACACGTTTATGACTTGAAGTTCAATGTCGCCGCAAGAAGATAGCTACACATGCGATATTCAGTTAATAAAAATCTAGGATAGGATAATAAAATAATGAAGTCACTGGGCCTCAGAGACACATTTCCATTGTCCTCTTTTCACGGTCATATGATTGATTTTGATCCACTTTCGTATTTCTAGGATAAGATTATTATAGCCTTTTTTTTTTTGAAGGACAAGAAATCTACAGCATTAACTAGTGTATTTCGTGCGTGACTAAGCTTTCATACCAAAGAGATTGAGGTTTTATGTTACTTAAAATAACTTAATAATAGACTAAAGAATTTTTAATGTTCAATTTTGAAATAAGAACATGAAAACAGGAACCACTTGTACTGTACAGTGGATTAGTATATAGCATTTTGATACTCTCTCGTTCCCTTCACGTAATTATATTTTTTCTATCATGTTGCATTAGAACACTTTTATTAGCAGGCTACATGAACCAGTCACGAAATGATATGAAAGAAATTAGTTTCGATAGTGCACAGTTGATCTTTAAATCTCCACCCTTTTTGACGAACGTATTTTTACTAGTGACTCTGCTGTATTCTGCATGTGATCATATAGAAAGTTGGTTTCTAGCAAATTTACATTATTCAGTAACAATCCTATTTTTATTTTTTATAAAGTACTCTTTAATAAGCTACGAAACTTTGAATGTAACTGATCCTGTCAGCAGCTCCAGATATTTTGTTCGTTCTTATTAATAGTTCTTGAAACCTAAACATATATGCATTTGAAAATGTTAAGTATAATAAAAATATATTAGTTTGCAAGTGAGCTCACACATTAAAATATCCCTGTGTTAGTTCAACACTTGTTCGGTGTCCCAACGTGATTACCACTTTCTGGTGTTAAGTTAATTCAACACAACACATGGTGTTGTTTTCGGTACTAGCAGCAAGAAAAAAGTTACGGTTGCAGCGAGATTTGAACATGGGTTACTGAGTAAAACGTTCAGCGTCTTACCGTGTTTTTTCTATGACAATGTATTTATCCCCAATATTTCGTATTGCACGCTTTAATTGTATTACACTGCAGATTTTTATCACCAATATATTTGCGGAAATTACAGTAGGACCCAGATATACTGTTACTACATACTAAACTGACAAAAATCGCCGGGATTCGTATCATCAATTAAGACAAAGACACATATATCCTGATTATACCTCAAATACATGCAGTTTCTATCACCGTTGACATTTGGGGTGCGAATATTGGCGTTTAGGTTTAGATTGTTAATATAAATTTGACGTTTGTGTAGGGTCACTTTGACACGTTACTAAATATGTTTTAGTATACAAGACATAAATTACATATGGATATGTCTACAGTTTTTGAACACAAATAAAAACCAAATTTTGTATTTTTGAAAAACTATAGAAGTATATATTTAAATGAAGGTAGAAAGAACAATTTATATTTACATGACTTTTACAAAACAGATTAATGATATATTAAGCCAGAAGAAAAAAAATAAAAATAAAGTAATTGGCTAGAGATCTCAAGAACTGTAACGCTAAGAGCTCTTTTAAAAATTTCCAATACTCACAGTTCAGACAATCCAAGAGTTCAATCGCTGTTGATGATAAGTGAAGAGGTGGGGGGTGGGGATTAAGAAAACACTTAAGCACTGAGGAGATAGTCCAGTCCAGATATTTTGGAGGAAGATGACGTCCTTGAGCAAGCACTTGAAGACTCGGATGTAGCTAGCACTGTTTATTCAATAGTATCTTTTGTAACTCACACATCGTTAAACATGGTCGGTGTAGGTTAACGAGACCGTTTTTGCTGTAATGAAAACCACAAGTACAAACATGTCACTGTGTAACTTAAAAATGACATTTTCCTTTTTGACTTTAAGGAAATTAGGAAGATGAAGCAACACCAAGTTAAAGACTGTTCGTCGAGTAACAGTTACACAAAAGTATTACAATTTTTCCTTTCTATTTGTGTAACACGAGCTGTTCCTTTTTCTTTGTATTTCCAAAGAAATTTTATGCTAAGGTACGGTAACGAAAACACATACACTTTTAATGTTCATATGCCATTTTTCTGAATAACGCTTAATTGTTCTCGGAAACCATTTTTAGGTTTTATAGCACCAAATATCCGTCTATTACTTAAACAGAAAAACTTTGGTTTGCTACACCGGCTACAGAAAAAGAGCGCATACATAGAAACAATTAACTCGCGTTGTTGACTCTTCAGACTTCCAAAACCGACTAACTTTACAAAGGTAGTTAGTTTCTTGACTCACATTTGGTCACGTGATCTGTTATTCGTTACATGCCCAAATAAGGTAGTTGATTAAATACAAAGGTTAACTTATAATTGTATGAATATTGGATCTTACATCCTAAGTTCACAAGGGTTATATGGACATTTATAAACATAAGATAAAATAACAAAATCGACCTTAAAGCAACGGTTATTCGGTTTAGTATTCTATTAAATTAAATAGCACGAAGACATCAAAATTTTGCGTAGAAACTAGTGATTCATCGTCACATGTCTACTACTGTGGGAAGAGAAAAAGAAAGAAACTGTCGTTTAAGTCGTAAGTTACGTAGTTTTCTCCCTTCTCAAATAAAGAATAATGTATAATAAAAATGAACATTGACATTTACAATTTAGGTTCATATGGGTCATCGAAATATAAATATACAATGAATCTGCAACATAAAATGAACTTAAATGATTGCTGACATATGGTGCAATATGGTGTTACTCTATTGCTGCGTAAAAAAAAAGAGTGACCCATGTGTTGACGAAGGAAACTCTGTCTCTTCGTGAGAAAAGAACGCAAAAAAAGTGGTGGTGAGACGCACTTTAATATCGTTTCCCACAATGAATCAACCATTAGCAGACTGATGATAAAACAAATCAATGTTTCACATACGCAGTTACAAATCTAAAATTGCGTTCATGTCTTTATCTGAATACCACATATAGAAAATTGTTACAAATTATGCTTGCCAAAAATTTTCATTAAAAATACTGAAAAGAATAATTATTAAATTTACTTGTTCATAACATATCGGTTATATATTCATCAAAACTTTTACATATACATATGCTTAATAACAATGATATTTACAGCTTAATGACCTCTGTTATTAATAGATTGCTTTATAATAATGTGCAAACAGTTTTATCCTTCTCTCATGTGGTATTGTAATATATCTTAATATTATAGTATTTTGATAATGTTCTACGGTGCTAATATTTGTTTCATTTAGTAATATTTGTATAATTTGTGCAGCTAAGCAAATTATAAATCCTTGTCTTGATGGCTGAAAAATTCTAAATTCTGGTCTTTGACAAACCTTTTGAATTGTAAAATGTTCCTTTATTTGTCTCATAATCCTTGCTAAAATTTTCACAAGTGGATTCCATTTTGGTCGTTTATTTTTACAATCAATCACATGATGTTCAAAATTATCCACTACGTTACATTTCTCGCATTTACCAGATTTTATTATACTTTTCTTATACAATTTTTCTTTTCCCTGCCATATTTTATGTGCAGTTGTAAAATATAATTGCTGTACTGTACATCTGGTAAGTATTTCAAATATGTCAAATTTCTCCTTATGATTTGTCAATCGTTGTTTAAATTTTGTTTTTGGATTATACTTTCAGTATCGTGATTTTTAGTAATAATTCTATTATATTATATTATCCTTTTAACCGTGTAATTTTCTATAGACTCTTTTCTTACCAATGCACATGAGATGCATTTTCTAAATATTTTATCTCATGCTTTCGTTATTGATTTAATGACATTGCAATATCAATGTCTTTTACCACACTCATTAATAAATGACAAAAAATAGTGTATATTCACATATTGCTTTTATAGTTCTATGTAATAATAAAGCCCTACCGTGTAATTAAATATTTTTCATATTCATTTCTCTATTTAAGTATTTTAAATACAAGGTGTTTCTATTGACTTTCAATATTTGACCTTGCTACATTAAATAAATCACATATGTGTTCACTGTAGCCCATATTTGATTAGAAAAATTAAACACTTTTAATATATATGAACAGCTGCAAAATACATAGCAATTCAAGAATCTTGCACTTTAATAGATTGATTTGAAACAGTTCTTATGTGTGGTTAAATCATGCTGCATCTTATTATATAACTCAGTAGCATTAAAGTTTATAGTTTGTTTAATTTTTCTAAACTATTCAATTTCTAATATTTTAATTTGATTTATCGTTTTAAAATATTGTTTGAATTCGTTTTCTTGTTGTTGTTTTTTAAATAATTACTGATATTTTCGTTTTTTGTAGATTTCCTTTGATTCTAGAACATTTTTCAAAGATATTGAGTAACTGTGAAATTTTTGGACTTTTTCCCCTTTAAGGAAATATACCGCATCGTCTATATATGATAAGGCCTTTAATTGATTATCTTCATAATTATACCCCGTAGTCGAGAAGAAATAGGAGTGGATCGTAACATAAGTTTTTTCTCTGCTGTTTGTTATAGATTAGAATGTCTTCTACGAGATTCTGAGGGGTGCCAGGACCCTTGAGCAATACGCTACAGAATGACGTCATCAACATGGCCACCGCCGCCAGAATTTATAACGCAATACATAAATGAGCATAACTGTGCACAGAATAAGGATGGAAAAGCCATTTTGTGCCAAATTAAAGAAAAATGATTGGAGAATTTATCTAATGTTTGTTTAAAAAAACAGTAGGCAAACATAATGAAAAGTGTTTCTAATTATTAAATAAACGTTTGAGTGTAATAACTATAATTGAGAAGTAAACACTGACACTACTACTGTGTTAGATCATTTTAACTGTTTTATAAAAATATAACTTACTCCAATTGAAGACCTGAATTGCAAAACATCCTAAGTCCACTTTATTCGTATTCTCATTTTTTCTGTTCATCGGCATCTATGTTCCAAGGGCTATCTACCTTCACAATAATACATCCTAACTCCAACTAAAAACATGTTTTTAATTCAAAATAATTTCGGCTGAATAGGATAACGTTCCTGTTTTCTGTTTCTCCTAAACAAAAAATAATCCAGTGGATTTGGGATGTTTTGCAATTCAGGTCTTCAATTGTTTCTTAATATGTAGTAAACTGCATGTTATAGTAACACTTGCATAAGGCTACTAAATGACATCAGAGTATGCATCATGCCTGCCCTTGCAACGAGATGCTTCCAAGGACTAGCATCAGACAATTTTATCTGCATAATTAGAGGAACCAGGGTTCAATTCCAGGTGGAAACACAAGTAGTTCGAAGCTCACGTTAAACTCTAGGTCCCGTCCTTAGGACGACACCTTCATCCGATGAAAGGCAATGGCAAACCACAATAGGTTCATCTTGACCACAGACCTTCGGGTCAGGACGTGCCTTTGGGCAGAATACCCATCATCATCTTCATGATAATTGTAAGCACAAAAGACCAAACCAACATCGGAGGGGTTAACGCTCTCACTTACTGTGAGTGTGGTTATAGGTTCAATTCGCATCGGAGTTCATTGAACGGAGTTGTTAGAGCCCGCTTTACAAAAAAATACAAAAAACTGTAGGCCTCATCATTAAAAGCTCACTAGCTCGTGTAGGACATTAACAAAAATTCAATCAATCAAAATCAAACAGCAATTTGGACCTTCGTTTGCACTAACGTGTATAATGTGGAGGAAGAATGATCAGTTTCTTCCTTTCTGAGATAAGCGTTAACGCTTTTAGTGATGAAAATGCTGAAAATGTTTCATTTGAAAGTAATTAATCAGTTGCAAACACGCTTATTGAATGGAATCGAATTATTTTTGTGGCCATGTGCCCACCTCAAACTGGGATAGGGGAAATAATACTGATGTGGGAAAGGATAGGGCGAGGGCTAATATTTTATTAGCTGGCTGTCAAGGGTTTATTTGTAGGGGAGGAAAGGGGGAGAAAATTTCCCGTCACTTCGTGTGATATTCCTGGTACCTCACTTACCTGTTTTCCTATAGGGCGGGAAAACACTTTTCACAAAATATTTATAAAACAATTCTTTCGTACGGGCATATTACATCTCACAATGTTTGACTAGCAAAGTTCCTTTTTTAAAAGCGGAAACTGAATTCAACATTATTCAGGATTTCAGGTACCACTTATTTTCTCGTATCATATGACCGCATCAGTGCTGTCCAATGAGCTCTATATTTAGCCATACTGGAGTGTTTAACCAATGTCAGTCAAAGCGAACACTAATAAAACTCTACCGTCCACTTCCAGCCTAATCCAATATGGACCAAATTTTCAGCCCTAACTCAGCTTTTTATGTTTGTTATCGCTGTGTGACGGTGCCTGGGTAAAAGTGCTGGGGGAGGCTACAATATTACATCTGAAGAAGTCGGAGGTCCGATTGAAAATGCTGACAGGTATAAAAATATAACTGTGAAGCTAGAAGGGGGCTAAGGTTGATTTAGGGGCTTCAGTTCCCTGTTGCCTCTCTGGCGTTGCCCCGGAAAATGGGATACTGAAATACGCATGTAAATAGCACATCCTGTAAACATTACCCTATAATTTCTCCCTTTCCGTTTCGGTGACAAATAAAACCTTACTTCCATTGATTGAACTGACATAACATCCTAAACGAGTTGGAGAGCTTCTAAGGAAGGAACCTACAGTTTTTGGTAAAGTGAGATTCGATACACTCCGTTC
>JAGDQP010010961.1:1635-43133 GCA_022664845.1 Lepisma saccharinum
TAAAAAACTTCACTTGTAAAATTGGATCCGGGCTTCCGTTTGATAGAAATGTGCATACGAAATGTATAGTTTAAGTTCCTGAAAATTCCGTGCGTGGCGCTGCGCTCGCTAATCGTATAAAGGTGTATAGTTTTTTTCACTCATTCAATGCCTTTAATGGAATCCGCATAGACGTTGGCAAACCTGACGCGTCTTGTTTAACACACTTAACTGCGCATGCGCTCATTTCTCCCACCAGTTCTTGCTATCTTGTTCCTCACAACTTACAGAACTCACAGTATCTATGTGTGTGTGTGCGTGTTTGTGTGATTTTGCACATACATATTGAAAACAGTGAAGGGCTCCTATTTGGATCACGAAAATAGGGTTGGGTGAAAAAAAAAGCAAACTTGACCTTGGCGTTCCATTCGGAAAGGACGAAAAGACATAGGAACCAAGTTACGAAGCAACAGTGCAGAAATTAAGGTCATGAGGCCATCTTAAGTAGCTCTGTGTATTCTTTTGGGTTTAGTGCAAGAACCCCTCGCAATCAAAAAATAAATTGTAATGACTTTAAAAGTATAAATGATATAGAGAAACTGAAAACAGTTTTAGTATCAGAGTCCCCGGGAGTTTTCAACCTCAAATATTGGTGGTCCTCTGTGAAGTTTTGGGTTTGACGTCCCCCACACTCCTGTTCAGACACAGTAGGGATGGAAAAAAGGAAAAAGATTTGTTTTTAGCGGACTTCAAAATGGATGCAAAGAACAATTTGGGGTGACAGTTTTAGTCCCTTGATAGCCAAAACTAAAATATGGGACTTTATATCCCGCTCCTGTCTGTGTGTATGTTGCAAGATATTATATTTCAGGAAATAGAAGACGTAGGAACTTGGTTGAGGTGTCTTTTGAAAGCTCTCGTTAATTCATTAGGAATGGCTATCTTACTTTTTGGATCAGTCACCCCCTATCGGGTGAAACGGGGGATTCGGGTAAAACTTATATCTCAGAAACTAGAAAACGTAGGGACTTGGTCAAGATGTCATTAGAAAAGTCTCGTCAATTCATTAGAAGCGGGGTTCTTACTTTTTGGTTTCACAGCTCCAGGGGTGTAACGGGGTTGGCAAAGCTATACAATTCCACACGCGTCCATCGATGTACCCCAAATTAAGAATTGTCTTCGTTTGGCACTGGGCAAGGTATTAAAGGTATTCCGGGTCCGACGTTGTTCTCCAGATATCAGTGTTGCCACTTTTTTCATTTTTATTAAATTCCTTCTACCAGGTATACACTTCGACATAACCACACCAACTTGGCATTAACATTATTGAACACAATGTAACAACACTGTGACCCTAAGAACCCAAGTTTACTTTGTTGCCAACCTATGAGAAAGTATCACATATTTTGTGTTTCAGATGCTATCAAGGGACCGGAGCCATCGCGATTGTTAATTGAATCGCAGCGCTAACTTGTTTAATTTGACTAGTAAAAACAAGCCCGAGGGGAAATTAAAAACTACTAAATCTACTACAAGATTAAAAGTAACATCAGCATGATAATATTAAAAAGGTTTTTGCTAATCAATCCTTAAATAATAGAGGTGCGAGAGGTAAAAGTAATAAAAATCCGGTTTAACGCATTTTTTTAGTTTTTCGAAACCCCGGTAGAGGTGGGAGCGTATAATCTATCGGATGGCGGAATATGTACAGAAGAAAGGTAGTGCAAGAAGGAGGAAGAAATACGGGTCCGCACACATTATATTGTCAGAAATAAAATGTACACATTAATTCCCTTCCTAACGGTTTTTGGAAACTAGCATCTCTTGTCCAGTAAATCCAGTCACTGGAATTTGATTTGTGTTTTGTGGCGTTCATGCAACTTTGAATCAGGTCAGGATAGGGTAATTGCAATGATAAGGAAGGTATCGGCCAGGGCCATTCTTAAGTTACTATGCCGACATTTGTCTGGTGAAACAGGAAATCCCTGGAAAATCCGTCATGATGGTCGCCGGCGGAGTTCGAACCCACGTACCTATCATTGCCCTCTTCGCAGTCAGAGACGTTACCCCCTGGACCACGGGCTAGGTGCTGGTAGCTGGCTTTGAGTACGGACTAAGGAAGCGGAGCGGGCTTCAGTCCAGCTCAAGCTTGCCATTTTAACAATCTTTCCATTTTTTTTATTAAGTGAATTGAGTCGCCTTAGTTCAGGCGGTAGTTCGTCTGACTTCGAGACGGGCGACCCTTGTTGATATCCCGGAACCGACCCTGTAGAATTTGCTGTAGTGCTCTAATGCCTGGCTGCCTGAGATGCACCCTGCTTCCTTTTGTGTCCATGGTACTCCTGGGCAAGGTATACAGGGTGATTCGCGACGAAGCGGCCATACTGCGGCGAATGATTCCTCACATCACAACAAGAAGAAAGTTCCGCTGAAAATAATTCGAAATGTGCATAGTTTCGGAGCTATAGACTCTTAAAGTTATGGCGGCATCGTCAAATTTAACGTCTGATCTCGACACATAATTACCTAAGCAGTATCGGTTTAACAAATCACACTCGAAATAGTACCCAATACACTTATTTAAGTTATATTTATGATTGGCGAATGCATCTTGGTTGCTACTTTTTTGCTTGCCCTATCAAACCATTTAATTCAATGACAATATAATTCTTGTAGGACAAAACCTATTAATGTACATTGCCTGAATGGATGGATTGGATACCCTACGAGTGTGATTTGTTAAACAGACACCGCTTGGGTCATTATGTGTCGAAATTATTCGTGACGATGTGTTTAGAGCCCGTAGCTCCGATACAATGCACATAACGAAAATTTATCCAAGGAACTTAATTGTTACTTTTTGTTATGATGTGAGGAATCACTTACCGCAGTATGGCCGCTTCGTTGTGAATCACCCTGTATACAACTTATTAGGTAGCGCCCCTTTCAAGAAATTGTCTGCCTCTTTGAGGCGCGATGCCACATATGAGAAAAGTGAATCATAAGCTAAAAAAATACAATAGCTTTTCTTCACGACTGCTTAGTTTTCCACAGCGTTGAAGATTTTCTAAGGATAAAGAAAAAAAAATGAACATTTATGTCTCAACAATAGTTATGTAATGCACCGTGTTTTATCAATTGCTGGGAAAGACATCAAATAAATGGCCTAATTTAAGTTAAACGAGACTCCTGAAGAAAAATCCAATGAAATTGTATTTTATTTATTGATTTCTTTATGGCATGTAGTCATCTTAAGTTCAGGCCAGAATAGGGTAGTGAAAAGGATGTTGGATGGTAGTCGGCCAGGACCCTTTTCTAAGTACCACTCCAGCATTTGCCTGGTGCACTGAGAGATAAAGCGAATTGAATCAAACGGAATAATACAAGTTCTCGTGAATTTCACTTGTTGTATTGTAATCGATCGCAGTGGCCTAGCAAAGGAGGTACACTGGGGCATCCCCTTTAAAAGACATAATTATCTTGCACTAATATTTTAAGTATTTTTAACACTAATTTTCATTCACCATATGTCAAAAATAGGTAATGTTAGAATGTATTTTCGTACATTAAATGTGTCTCACATATTTAAACCAAAGTTTTAGTACATTTTATGTAGACTTACTACATTTAGAAACTTGACAACATACTAAATCCTGCTTTAAATATGAATGCAGAGTATCATTATAAAGTATTTATCCACCATGAAGAAACAAGGAAACAGAGACATAGAGTGTTTGTGTTTGTTTTGACATTCGAACTACATAAGCATACCATATTTTCCAATTTGAAATGCCATTCCCAGCAAACCGAATGGTTTGCAATTTTGTGCCGATCAAAAAAAAACGAAAACAAAAAACAAACGATATTTTGAAATGAAGCAGAAATTAACAAAGTTTTTCTTTGCAAATTCCTTTCAAATGCAAATTAATTGTAACGTATTATATCAGCATTGGTCTCCTTAAACTGAATGAAGCCCGGAAATGTTCAATCTGTATGGACAGTAGCAGGACTCAAACCTATATGACTCCCCAGTGTCGAACTCGCGTACCTACCCAATGCTGATCCAAAGTCCGCGACGATACTGCCTGGGTAGTTCTTAGCGTGCCAGTGTAAACGTATTTGAAAACGGAAATATATAGCCTTTAGCCTATTAGTTTTTCTTAAATCTCAGTAACTACAAAACAGAGAGAGATGAGCCATACATCATTGGATTCCTCATGTCCTGAAACTTTGGGAACAACTATGACTAAATCTAAAACTGGTAGGTACTTTCCAATAGCTTGGCATTTTCTTTTGTAAAAAATGACGGTATGGTATTTTGTCTTTGAATGTTCATTTCATTTATACGGTGGCACTATGCTTTTTTAAACTATTATGTAGCTTGTTTGATTACTTTTTATTTTATTATGAAGTAATTATCTGCCTACATTGCAACAGTGCGGTTGCATATCCAGATTATCTTCTGAAAGGGATAGCTTATATTATTCCTTTAGATTAATTTCGCGTTATTCTTCGGTCACACCAGGAAAATTCTAGGATGGTCTTTTCAGTAAAGCAAGGGCCGATTCCTTAACACATCCATTTTTACCCTATTCGTTACTGTGCCAAAGTTGTTTAAAACCCATCAATAAACAATTCACAATTCAAAATTCTTACCAAAATAGAATAGAAAGATTATTCACATTATAAATATTTTGCCTATCATCATCACCCATTATATAGAATGCCTGATTTAATACATTGCCGGTGATATGTGCAGTTAGTGACAAAAGCTCGTTACTTTTTGTAAAAATTGATTTGCAAAATCTTTGGACAGGTAATTAAATTGATGAATTGATTTGAGTAAAGTTTCCACTAACCTAAAGAGACCATAATTTTATGTAAATTACACGAAACAGAACATAAAAAGGTTGATACATTTTAAAGTAATTCAGAACGAAATATGGCCAAGGCTCAAGAATTGTTTTCGCTGACTGTACATGTATAATACGAAACCCGACTGAAGCGAAATGTCACTAAAATGTGCTATTCAATAAACACCTGTCACGCTCATTGTTCAAGGACTATTTGTAGAATATCAAAAGTTATATGGCACACTGTAAAAAGTGGAAACACGAAATGGATGAAAGCTCGCTTTATGGCGAAACAAAAGTAAAAAATTGGCGTTTTGTTGTATTTACTCTTAAATGTGGATATGGTGTAAGCCCTTTAGTGGAAAGACTGGTAACCTTAACTCCATTTTAAAGTTTAACATTTTCTTTGTAATGACTTAACGTTAACTGAAATTTGGCTGAAACTGGCCAAACTGTTTCGTCGGAGAACGTTCAACTTATTTTACGCTTAAAATCCGGTCATTTTCTGATCGAAGTGTAAGCTAAACTGGCCGTTTTGAGGTTACGCACTTTTGTGGATGAAGTTTAAGCATTGATTGGATATATTATAATCCAATAACAGGAGTAAAGTTGCTAAATTGTCACTGAATGCCCCACCATTTTGAGTGTTTATGTTGCTTTTACACTGTGAACAGTAAACAGTTGACTGGTGGATCGAGAACGACATGATGGCATTGGCGGAAATAGGAATTAAGTTGGGTATAAATCTTTACACAGTAGTAAACGACTCTCTCTCTTTTTTTCTCCAGACATTCCTCGTAGTAAAATCTACAGCATGTTAATCATTAACCTCCTGCCCAGTAAAATCCTAAATATTACTCGGAAAGCCTTAAAAACCAACTGCCTTCGTAGCTAAGTGGCGAGAGTATCTGATCAATGTGCTAGTGGACCCTGGGTCGAAACCCGACCACCTCAACCTTTTTTGTTTAATTTTAAATTTCAAAGAAACATTACATTTTCTTCTTTTCTACTTTCAAAAAATGTTCTGCTTCAATGAAATACGTTGGAAAGACATATGACCATTTTGAAATTTTACAGAGAGTAAAGGGTTCAACCGAAACCTGGCTGAATGTAGGTTAATCCAGAAAGTGGATTCAGCTCAGCTGCCTCCATTTTTTGGATGAACGTTATGTATCCAATTCGTTACAGTGCATTACAAGATAATTAAATAATGAGAAAATATAGACCCTAGTTCAACGTCGATCCTGACTGAAGTTTTCCCTGTTTTCCCTTGGTCACAACATGCAGATGCTAGGATGGTTCCTTCACTAAGGACAGAACCGATTCCTTCGCACATCCTTTCCCCCCTTCTATGACGACCTCGGCCTGAGTTAGAAACTATAACAATAATCGACTAAATCAGCGATAAAGTAAAAGTTTACAATTTTGTTTTAATACACCTTAGGTGCGATATTCACAGTATACGCAAAGATAAAACTGCAAAGCATTTACCAGAACTGGCATGCTAAAAATAAAAGTAACAAAAAAGTCAATTAAATCCTCTTACACCTATTAAAATCTTCTTACATCTGGAAACCACAACACATTTAAATCACCCGCGTTGTCTTATCACAGTTGATTCGCTGTAGTCTTCCCATATGTAACGTCAGACAAACTTGCCCGGGATTGATTTGGGAGTGCAGTAGAAGTGAGTACCCCGTTCTCCTGGGTACCTTGGACGGTAAAGGCGGTCGAGCACGGGAGTTAAAACCCTACTTCACTTCATGCAATATAGGTCGAGAATGTATGGATCACTACTTCTACGCGCCCATGCACCGCTTCTGGCACGATCGCAACTCTTACCTCTTTTCACCCTTAACACGTTAAAGTGTTTTCATTTAATTGCAAAAAATATAACTATTGCATAATAATAATACTAATAATAATGCAGCATCACATGAGCAGAATGTTCATTACGATGCTTAAATGAGAAAAGTGCGTTATTTTTCAGTTTTCGTCGTAAATTATGTTAACAAAGGGTGGTACCTTGAATACAGATCTTGACTCCTATCATCCTATTTGTTTCCAAAAACAATACCAATGAATTGGATATTACAACTTGTGTCCTTAAGGTGTTGTATAGGTCGGACATTTACATCAACTTATTTATAACTCCAGGTCATCATTGGATCAGGCCAGGACAAGGTAGTTAGGCTTCTAAGAATTGGACCAACACATTTTGTTAAAGGAGATCCGCATCACTCCGTTCAGTAGACTCCGTCGGGACTTGAACCCCTGACAACGCGCACAGACCAACCCGGGGTTATCGATTTTTTTTTTAAATCTCCTCTCACATTATATCTGATAGTTCAGCATTACAATGACTCCATACCTGACAAAAATGATGAAATCGAGCAAATGCTGTGAAAATATTCTATTGTAGTAATTGATGATACCTAAAATGATGATGATCCTTTATTTGAGAGTAGTACCTCATATTGAAAGAATAATAAATATTGGTGACATAAAAGCGCTATGCCTACATTAAAGTAACAACACACCGAGCAGCTGTAACTGAATTGGTAGAGTTTGCATTGCAATCGGAAGCTCCTGGGAACGATCCTAGTGGCTGTCCATCCTGTCCAAAGATCTTTGAGGTTTTAGTTTCACACTAGGCAAATACTGGGGTGATACAGCAAGGGACAAATGTCTTGACGCATGTCTTCAGATAATGTTTCCCAAACTAGCATATATGTCCCTCCCTGGTATGACATATCTGAACGAAAATTAAAATTACGATTACTAACTCCCACTGGGTATATAAATATCCCACTCCACGATAAAACGCTGGAACTTTGCATTTTGATGTGATTTTAAAACACAATTTTCCGATGGGAAATGACACATTTTTTTTCAATCTTCACCCTTGCTGAACTACCTATCAGGGCAATATTTTGTACCTAAACATGATTGATATGATTGTGCAAGTCTCAGCACGTTAACATATATGTATAGTATTTCAAGAGGTATACTTTTTTTTAGTTGGTCACTTCCGAGTGCCGGCCGTCGTGAATGTATTTTCTTTGGTTTCTCTCGGTCACACCAGGCAAATGCTGGGATTGTAAGCTTCAATAAGACTACACTGTTAAACATGGATTTTCCCAAAAGTGAACTAAGTGCTTTCTTTCATTTTAAGTACTTTTTTTTCATATTTGAGTCCCTCCTTCTCATTTCTTAACGGAAATGTGTAACAGTAAACATTTTTGCTTTCTTATTTTCAATATTTAACTTTCCTCAAGTTTGAGAAACAAATTAGTTCTTTGTTTCCAAAAACATAAATATTATAATGTATACATCAAGAATAAAGTTTTAAAAATATTTTCTTGTTTACTTAATGATCAACAATGGAAAAGAATGAAAGCAGTTGCAAAATCAAAAATAATGGTGCTTACCATAAACAGAAATTAAACCCAAAAATAACTAGGTCGGCATAAATGGCCAAGGAGCAAAGATATTGCATTTTGAAAAGAGCTTCTGTGGCGAGAAATAAAACTTTGGAAGGGTAAGTGCTGTCCTACAGTTTTCAATAATTCACGGAATCACTCTCACCATAACTTATTTTTAAACCTAATTTTACGTCCTTTAAGTAACTACGACATAGGACAAGATAGGGTAAGAAAGGATGTGGAAAGGAGTCGGCCCTGGCCTTATTATATGTACCATCCCAGCATTTCCATCGTGTAACCGAGGGGAAACTAGGGAAAACCTCAGTCAAGATAGCCGGACCCGGGTTTCAACCCGCGTCCTCCCCATTCCTAAGCAAGTGCTCTACCACTGAGTCACGGCAGCTGGGTATAAATTATTTTGAAAAATAATATGCAGGAAAAGTTATAAAATGCTTTTACACCCCTCAATTTATCGCTTCCTGATACCATAATATTTCGAAGTACTGATATGAAGCAAAAATGTTGGTACGACAGGACATAGAAAGGTTTCATAATGATAGTATGAAAAATTCGTATATGGGTCCCGTAATGATAAAAGAGTACAGGGGATTCACATTGACTATTGCATGAATAGGGAGGGGGAAATTGGATTTTCTAAAATCTAAATAAATGGTGTTAATAACGATAATTTATAATTCTAATATATGTTTTTACAAATAATTATACATAACAATCAATAGTGGATGCCACAAGCATACAGCATGTGAAGGATTCCACAATGGTAGACGGATGTAAATACTGTATATATATTATGGGAAATAAACTATGTCAGTTGTTTCGCTACATACAATTATGTATGTATGTATATATGTGCTATTATAAAAAAATATGTTCAAAATATAATATTATTTTTACTGCGTGCTATTATGAAGCAGATGCGATGAGAGCAAGGAACACCATACTACTGATGACTCCTTGCGTGATCTCTTTTAAACAATTAGTAAAATTTCAGTTAACTATAAAATGAAGAACAATTTATTTATTGTTTCCACTTTAATACATATACGTGGAGTTATAACCGTAACATTGAAGGAAAACAGATGGACATTTAAAATTGGCTTTGTTTAAAATTGTTTTACTTGTGTTGTAGCCTACTATACGTTTATAAAATTTCCTTGGGAATGTTTGCAGGTCCATGGATGGAGAAGTTGTACAGAACAGGACGTTTTAAATACGCTCAGTCGGTCCGAGTAAAAACCATGATCGGATTGATTTATGCAGTAGGTCTCCATCTCTGCTGCATTTTAAAAACTTGAAATGTTCAAATTATTTCCTTTTCGTTGTATCTGCCTGCATCAGTATTGGGGTAATCATTATTGATCACAGTAAGCAAATACTGCTGGAGTCCAGCCACAACGATTTATCCGACCGCTTTTACTCTGATGACTTAAGAAGCGGTAGATGGTACTATTTTGGTGGAGTTTAATCCATTTTAAAGTTTATGTTAATTTCACTATATGTTCTACAGCAAATAGCCATGGGAATCGCATTATGTTGCTACTGCTTAGTGGAAGTATGTTTCTTATTTTGCGATTACGTAATTGTTTCTTTGGAGCGTTATGTGAAAGTGAAACCAAAAGAAAAGAAAAAAATATTGCAATTTAGAAGAGTTATCGATTATTTATCTATTTCCGCCATGTTGTGAAACTGAGTAAGATTTAATCAACCCTCTTGAATAATTCTTCATCAAATAATTTTAAAAAATGTTTATATTTTACTGGTTGTGATCAAAGTTCACTTTTACGATTTTGTAAGATATTTGACATGTATGATGAAACTTTTGTCTGTCAATGAATATAAAAGTTTTCACAATTCTGACACGTTACAGAGCTAAGTAGAAAAAAATGAAACACCTTTATCAGATTGTGATAAAAAATTGTAGGCCTAAAGTAGATTGACAATAACCATCTTTAAAGAAAATATAGCAACAATATCTATTTATTGGACAAAGGGATAAAATATGTTTAAAACGATAACACAAATTAATTATTATTGTTTTTCACTGTAGAAAAGACCATTTCTAAGGTTCCTTCCTGAAAGGTTATGGGAAATGTGTTTGTTGTGTTTAAATGTTTTTGTTAAGGCTAGGAACTCAAATTTAGCACAACATGCTTTGTGGTAAAGTCAGAATTGTGAGAATGGGTGATGAAAGATCCCTATTTCCTTAAAATGTGGAATAACTTGAATAGAACAGGGAAGTAATTAGAGTTTATAGTAGGAAAAAGTGAGGATTATAGGTAAAGAACATACGTTGTCCATGAGAAGTAAATTGAGATACCAAAGTCATTTGTTCGATCTTTGAAAATCCTTTCTGGCAATGTAACATTCAAGAAAAGTATATGCACAGTCCGTGTATTAGAGAAAAACAATTATTATATGTGAAGATAAATTATATGCTAATCGTAGACATTTAGAACGCTCTTTCGTAAGATAAAGAACACTGACAAATAACGTTCTTTACCGGTAGCATTCAAATGTAGATAAATCACATGCCGGAAAACACATGAAGATTTGTTTAGTTGATAATCATGTTAACCGAGAACAGTTCAAAACAAAGAATGAAAATATTATTGAGAATAAAATAAATAAAATATGAAACATTTCCGAGATCATCTTAAAAGGCTGAACCTGAATTTTAGAAACCAAGCTGCCTAAAATTCTCAAATGTATGGTATTACTATCAATATCTTCTTTAGATAGCTTTCCTGTGAAATTTCAAAACTGGCGCTTACTACATTACTGTAGTAGGACGACGTACGAAATTCGCTTCGAAACAAGGATAGAACATGTTATGAATACCGCGAAGAAGATGAAGTGAAAGCGGTAGGTCAAATATTTAGATTAGTTTCTCTCATAGAATATCATACGGATCATACTTTCTGAAGGACATTTATCTGTTCAAAAATAAAACTAACAACTATTATAATATTTAAAATTTTTAAACACATACCTGCACATATAATCCTGTCTTTCAGTGCGTCGTTGGGATATATCTTTGTACCCGTCCCACGTAAAATTCGGCAGTATCACCGAAGATTTGTTACAGTTTTCATGTCTATGTAATATGTTACTCCGTTGTCCCAGCTCGCAACTGTGGCCAATTCTATTTTTTCGTGGACAGCATTTTCTGAAAGGCCTTCCAACAATTTGCAAACAACAAAAGTAGAAGAGCTCTATCACAGAAATTAAACTTCCACCAAAGAATAAGCTTCCAATTCCTCCGAAGGACACTGAAATATATTAAACCATTTAATTAAACACTTACGTTATTATAAGAACATATTGCTTTAAAGTCGGGTTTCATCCTTGTTTGCTACTAAACATATTTTATGCTTTCTGGTTCTTAAAATGCTGTCTTCGATTCCAACCCATCACCTTCATTTTTAAATATATGCCTATTGGAAAATCGATTAAATCAAAAATATATCAACCTCAATGTGGAACAAAACAAATCTTTCCAATTCCTGCTTCTCAGCTGTTACGCAGTAAAACACTCTTAAGGCAGGTGCTGAAGGGGAAAATAATTTGAATTCGAAAGGGAAAGTACAATAGCATTAAATTTCTGCTTGATATAAACTTCCTGATCACCAATATTTATGTGTACAAAACTAAGCTTACTTATGTCCCGTGGCTAACAATGTTATGGAGAGAGGAATACGTTAGATCATTGCTGAAAATCCCCACTTCTTGCTAATTGTCGTGCCATGGTATTTACAATATTATTTCCTTAATGAATAATTATAGGATATAGTATCCTCTAGCTGATGGCGCAAAGTGAATATATCTGTTATATTTCACTAGGTATACGTTAATTATTTAAACAATATTGATTTTATGGAAGTCAACTCAAAGAAAGATTTCGTTGTTATTTGGAGATTGATGCCATTCTTAAAAGAAACGAAAGTGCCACAAAATAAATGAGATAAAGTCATAAAGAATATAAATTCTAAGTGCAACGCGAAAAACGCGGATTAGAGCTACGGTTATATGTATCCTGCTGTTCATCTGTTAAATGATTCTAATAATAAATGGTGCCATGTCGCTCTATGCGTATTCTCGGTGCTTTATTAATTATATATGTAGGGCGTTTAGGCATATGTTTTGTGTAACAGAACATTCGTTAGGGCAGGGGAGGGAGGGAAGGGATGCAGGCTTGAAATTTTTGGCCAGGGTCTAAATTGAAAGTATCCCTGCTTTGCCTGATGTGACTGAATCAAAAACCCTGGACAATCCTCAGTCAGTATAGCCGGTCGCTTGATTGAACCCAAGGCCTCCAGAATGTCAATCACTCACCTACCACAGCTCGATTCATATTATACTTTGTTTTTTTTTTTCTCTTAAATTAGCTTGAATGAGATTCGATCTCGTCACATTGTGGTTATTAGCACGGTATTCTAACCCCTTGAAGCGCCGTGTAATTCCCTAAAAAGAACGACAATGGCCAATGCAATATGTTATATTAGATATACACTTCTCACCACCCTTCCAGGATGAATGAGACCAATGTCTAACGCATGTTGCGTCATGTATCTTCCATTAAAGTGTGAAAAATAAAGCCTCTTTCCCCTTTCCTTCATTAATAGAAAATCAACCAACAGGTATCTCGTCTTTCTGTTACACATTCTGTCATTCAAAAATACCGAATAAAGTTTTTGAACCATATTCTCCATTGGAAACACTACTTCCGAGAACCTGTCCAGCCTGTAAACATGAATCTCGTCGTGATATTATCGCCATCAAAACAAATGCAAAAATGAAGCGTATGCGCGAACAAACGTCTAAGTGGCACTTACATTTTTATATATGAAAGGCAAATACTGAGGCATAAAATATTCATACTTTGCACGAAGACATGTTAGACATAAGTCCGCTTTTTTGCAAAGTATAAATATATTATGGCTCATAGTTTTCCTGTTATATATAAAAAATGCATTTTGTTTTAAATTGAAAATGCCACGTAGACGTTTGTACATGCGCTTCAAATATTAAAAAAAAAACTTTAATATTTAGAATTTGGTGCATGTAGTTCTTCACACTATAAGAGTAGATTTAAGAGTGATTGTTCTTAAGTCTCACTTCGTTCAAGAGCCCTCGCCTCGGTCGTGACTTTACGTTAACCTTGTTCATAGACGTAGATTGATAATTTATCTCAGCAAGATCTATAGCTCCGCAAGCTCATTTTTGTTCTATAGTTGATTTATTCATGGAATGTTCGATGTGCATTCACTTTGTTTGCAGTTGACTTAACAAGTTTTGTAGCACTACGGAGGTTTGTGACAAACGTACTAATATAACCTTTAGTATCGTAGAACTATTTCAAATCGGTTTTGAAGAGAGTTTTCATCATGTTACAAAACCTTCCTCTACAAAAAAATCATAGAGAAATTTTGTTTGGCAATTTTCGGAAATTAATGAAACCGTGGGCTGTAGAATACGGAAGAAACGTTTACATTCAAAGCTGGGCTGAGCTGTAGAGAATACGGAAAGTTGAACGAAGTGAGAACAATTAACATAAATGTGAATTCCAATGGTTGTAGTCGATACCTTGAATGAAGAGACGTTGTACTGCCCTGTACCGGGTGTTCCAACATTTACGGAACCCACAATTTCGCAGTAAGTACCTATTAAACTAAAACACCTGGAAACATGGATCTTGCATGAAATATAGCCCTCTTTATAGGAAATTGTTAAGGATATTAACACAAAAAATCAATGATCAGTCGGGCACGATTGTACAAATTGTTGCCAGAGTCGGATATTTTTACATATTCTGTATATATTCGAACAACATATCTGGTTGGAGCATTTATGGGTGCTATAAGGAATCCTGTATGCTGCTCATCTGGCATGATAAAGAAACTCTTCATCTGAAAGCTTACAAAATTTGTACAGGGATACTAGTGGTGTAATCGGAATCTTTTTCCGTATTAAGATGAACTCTGGAAACACTTGTGGTGGGGAGTGATATTAGGAGATGTGTTTTAAGTCTGTCTACCCCGCTATGCAATTGTCAACGGAAAACATCAAATCGAAATTGTCGAGAAAATGTGATAAATCCATTGCACCAAGCAAGCCTGAAATGTAAAGTGTGAATTCTGAATGCCAGTCGTTAAGTAATAGAGATGAGCAAAACCGGTTTATTTAAAAACCGGAAACCGTTTCTTTTAAAACCCGAAGCCCACAAACTAATAATTCGTTTTTTTTCTGTTCAAATCCTGTTTTTTGGTTGTTATCCGTACACTGGTTTTTGGTCTTTACTTCAAACAATGGTTTTCCATTTTTCTCCAAACACCATTTCTTTTTTCTAGAAATACCGTTATCGTTTTTTTTTTTCTTCAAACACCGGCTCTCTGTTTGTATTCAAAACTTATTTTCCGCTTTTTGTGCAAAATTCTATTTTGGGGTTTCTTTCTTTGTCTGAGCCTCCTAACCCACCTCTCATGGTCTAGAAGTTCGGTTGTGGTTTTCGGGTTTGCACTGAGATGTACGGACGATCAACTCCTGCTACAATTATGACGTATTACGGGGCTCCCAAACAAACTGATTCCGTAACACGCCCCTAATATGGGTCACCTCTCCAAATTCACAAGCACACATCCACAACCTAGTGTTTTTTCATTATTTATTTTTTTTTAAATTTAGAAAACGCATAAATGTTGAAAAATTCTGCTCACTCACTCATTTTGGCTTTACACCCACTCAAATAGAAATTACGGCAAGTTCCCTACCTAAACTGACCCGACAGCCCCTTTTGAACTTATTTTTTTACTTTAATAGCAAAGCTATAGCTAAAATGGACCTTCTATTCCCGCTCATGATGTCTGTCCGTCCGTCTCCTCGTGTCCAGAAACAAAATATCAGGAATTAAAAGGGGTAGAGTGGTGCGTTAGGCGTCGTTGGAATGGTCTTGACCAAAATAACTTAGAGCAATTTGAACTGTCCTGATTGGTACAGTGGTTCAGTGTTGCCAGCCAATTTAAAAAAAATCAATCCTTCAATTACCTTCCATTGAGTTGGACATAGATGCGCCAAACTTAGAATAAACATTATTCGACAACATGCAAGAATATGTAGTGGGCACACGTTGCCAAGCAACCCACTTACTAGTGTAATCGGTTTCAATATTTCTTCACATTGCCTCCACTCTTTTAGTCATAGTAGCAATAAACTTGGCATAAACATTGTTTGACTCAATAGGAACCGCGTCAGGACAGTGTTGTCAGGGCATGCCAAAAATATATCTTATAAATATTTTTTATTCGTTGTTGAATTTGACAGTTCACAATTGAGATCGTGATATTTGAACGTCAAATAAATTTATTTTACTGGCACCTTACAGTTCTTTGAAAATTGTTACCAGTAATATTCCAGTCCGTGAGTATTAAAAGGTTGAGAAACTTTGCTGTGTACTATAGTTAGAGGCGAAGGAGGAAACCGATTCATATACCATTAATTTTAATATCTTTAGAAAATATTTAAAACGAGTCTAGGATGTTACGCTGCAGGGCGTTTTGGTGCAAGAACTTTTAATAAGTAAGTGTACATATTATTTCTCGGGTCTCTTATATGCCCCTAAATCTCTGCAGGTTTCCGTTGGTTCTACAAAATGCCACTGCCATGACAGGTGAAAATATTTTTTGGAAGACTCAGTTGTTTGGGAGTGGCGTGACCAGCTCCAGTTGAAGTGGGATATTGAGCAAGAAAATATGTTGCTGTTATTTTAGGAAGATAAGCAATGTTTCGTTTCAATATATATATTGCTGAAAACCTAATCAGTATAAAGCATAGATAGTATAGTAAGCATACGCGAACATAAAATGTGTGTGACGTAACACATTACATTGTGTAACTAGCAGGAGTGTAAGGTGCCAAAAAAGTAGAGGTCAATAGTGAGCAATATGGCCCACTGTGACGTATTGGCCAGAACGTAGGCAAAATGGGCCATATAGGGCAAAATGCTGTCATAATTGTTTAAAATGAAAGAATTGGGTATTTTAAACTTTTGTACTTAACACTCATCATCCTAATGTTTTCTAATAAAACGAAGATAATAAAAGTTAATAAGAAATATATCAATTCCAAAACATATAATAAGAAGATTAAAAGCAAAACAAAGCAAGTGTCATCATGTTTAAAACGCCCACAATCTCAGCAGTTTGCTTCTAATAGTCCTGAAGGACCGACAGCGAGTTGTTGCAAGTCCTGTAAATCTTGGTTTTGTTATTTTTGTCAGGAAAAGAGGGTTGCAGACATGTGGCTTTGTGTGCCGTGTCGCAAATACGTTCATTAAGATTGTGTTAGAATCACTACTAAAGAGCACGGACCATTTATTTGTCCCTCGTGTAAGATGTGACTTTCTAAACTTCGTTTGTTTTACGCTTCTTGTTTATTCATATTTTTTTCTTCTTGTATATTCACTTGTTTCTCACAAATTTTGTTATTTTGTATTAATCCAATATAATTGGCTTGGCAATGTCATTATTTTCGACTTATTACATTCTTATACTTCATTTCTAGACTATTTTTGTTTCATTTCCCAACTTTATAGTTCAGTCGATTCGCACGAAGAAATAGTTTTTCTTACTGAAAAAACACTATTAAGGTGGACTGTATTCGGTCTCCTTAAGTTATTAATTAATGGCGTTTCCTTTAATATTGATAAAAAGTCGAAGTTAACAAATAATAAATATTTAGTAGCCACATTACTACAATGTTCTTCAGCATTCTCGACACCAGAAACACGTTTAGTTGTAAATTTTTAATTTCCAACGACTATATTTTCGCTTATACTAATAATCCTGATCAGCCCTCACAAGGGAAGGACAAAAAGAAGTATTGGTAGGTATTAAATATTGCTATATAAATTAAGCTTAGATTACATGTTTAATTATTATTCAATTACGTATAAAGATATTCCATTCCACTCCACTAGAGAAAGAGAGAGAGAGAGAGTATAAATATCGCAAGATCATTGTTATCAAGAGGCATGTCTATTTTCATTATATCAGAAAATGTATAGTTCGAAATGTGATATATGTTTCACTTCCTTGTATATTAGTTTGCTGTTCATAAGCCCGACGAAGAAAACTTTAGAAGGAAGCTTAATAACCGTGGATTAGTTGCAGTAAAAATAATAACGTTATTTCTCGAAACTAAAGAAGGAAAATATATAATTTATAGAAATGACATTAAAATATGGTGGAAATAGAGTAGGCTCACAAAGAAACTATTTGGAGAGAGACCAAGGGCTCTCTTGATTCTGCATCTATGCCACTCTGTAAACGTTACCAGAAAATTTGACTTGAAATAATAAGTCTCTTCGTAAGGTGTGTGTTTGTTGTTTGCATACCTCGCATGTAATATAACTTAAATAATTAACAGGTAACGACGTTTGAAAACATTATATCTATGACCTATAATTTACTCTTAGCTTATAGTGTTCTCAGTGATGATGAAATGAAGCAGCAACCTCATTAAAGTGTGCTGTTCATTCAGCCATGGAAATAACATTAAAATTGCTGAATCAGAATCAAAGTTGAGAATGTGTGATGAGGATTTAAGATGGTTGATTTTAAGAGTACAATCTTTACTTGTTATGTATTTTTAAAAACTTTCTTTCTTTCTAAGGATGAAAGAGTCCTACATTTCATATAGAAAGGGTATACGTTTGATTTGTGACCATTTTATACTGATAAATTTAGGAATAGAGCGAAAGTAATATAATAACATTCTAAACTCAACACAAAAAATCAAGATACCGAAACCAATTTTTAAAGCAAATTACTAATTTAATTTCGAATAATTCCATTAATTAGTAGAACAGTATGGGTATTTATCGAGCATTAATAAGTCATCTTTGTAGTTTAACAGCTTTTATATAGTAGAAATGTATTTTAACATTTGATTTGAAATTTCATTGCACCAAGACATCCGTGCACCGAAACTTCCGGATCCTATTTTAAACATGTAAACTGTTAAGTCGGAAGTCAACATAGCTAGTATATAATGTTTGCTTAATTCCGTTGCCAATGAATAATATTTCAATAACATAATAATCTTTTAAGGTCACTTTCTCGAAGAAAACCTAAGGCGTTTCGAATTAGAAAATCAACAGAAACAAAGAAAGCTAAAACCATATTGCATTAAATATCCTAAGACAAGTCTAGAACTTGGAACTTTCCTGAACATTATAAGACGCCACACATAAATACCAAGAGGTTTTCATAATAGCAACAGTTTATGATCTCGGCAATATTTTTTGATGACACTGTATTCTGAAATGTTCAACGTTTGCATATTTATTATCTAATTATAATTATTAAAAAAATCTTTAAAAAAATATGGTAAGCATTACAAAGTCCATAATTTATTCAAAAAAAAATATTGTAATCCTCTATCCCGCATTGTTTTTATTTTAAAGATATAGCATAATGTTATTAGTGAATGATTATAAACTAACTAACTAACTCTATGGCTTATGGATCTCGCAAGTTCATCTCCGCATTAACAAACGTTCGCCATTTTATTCTATCGTGGGCAATACCCAGCCAGTTTTCATTACGAACACCTACTTCTCGAAGGTCTCTCCTAATATTGTCCTCCCAATGACGTTTCGGTCTTCCCAATGGCCTCTTTCCATCGGTCTTCCAACCAGGGTAGAATTTAATCTTCGCTTTTTTCTCATCCGAACTATATGGCCTGCCCACATTAGTCGTCGAGATTTCATTATTTTTACAAGTGAGTGATTGTATTTCTAAAATTTCAAAATTTCGGGAATATTTTGTGGAATTATTTTAAGGTTTTCGAGACAAAAGTATTCTTTGAAAGTGTTTTTGATTGTGAATCTACATAAAATCTAAAAAAAAAAAAAAATAATCACAATGGTTACCGTGAGAGGAACTCGTGTGTGTCGCTTTCCAATCTCAGTGTTTATCGCAAATTAGTGACCGTAACCGCTAGACCACGGGGTTAGGTTAACAACGTTAACATTTTTAGGCTGCTATGATATTAGGTAACTCTGACTTAGCACGAGCCAATGTTTGATAGTTTAATTCAAACTTCGGTTTTTGATGCTTTTGTTCAATCTTATGTTTTCGGTGACTCTGTTCAAACTCCGATGATTGATAATAAAACCGAAGTTTGAAAGAAATCAAAGTTTGATAAAAAAAAAAAAACCTGGTTTAGAAGAAAGGGAACGGTGTTTTACAGAAAACGAAATCCTGGTTTTTAGAAAGATTGTGCTTGATAGGACAAACAGAAACAATATTTTGAAGTAAACTAAAAAAAAAACGGTTTCGGGCTCTTTTTTTTATTTTGCCAATCCCTATTCATTACATGAAAATAGTGAAAAGAGCGAGAAATGATTTTCCATTTTTCCAGGGTTGCTTGGTGCAAAATGTTATCAAATAATTCTGTACATTTTCGCCATGGTTCTTTCTCGTTGAAAATGACATTGTACGTTAGACAGGGGTAAAACACATGTCCTATTATCACTCCACTCCAAAAGTTATGACAAAATCTATTCTAATATTAAAAAAAGAAATATTTTAGAAATGCACAACTAATTATCCTGAACAACGTTTATTAGCTTTCATAGTGAGAATGTCTTTGTCATGTTCGACAAGCATCCATAGAGACTTACTAATACAATCGACAAATGTTCGAACTATTTATATAAATATATTTTGTGCGAAAATATACGGGTAAGAAATATATATATCCAACTCTGGCAAAAGTGTTTTCAACCGTGCCTGGCAGATGATTGATTCGTCGTTTGTTAATGGCTTTAAAATTACCCAATATACAGTGGTCTCATTTTGCAAGAACCCCATCTCTATGTTGTTGTTTTTTAAGTTTAATAGTTATGTATTGCGCAACTGTGGTCGCGTAATTTTTGGAACACCCGGTAGATTTGTGTAGGTAGTTGATCCGATTAGGAAGAACTATGGCAGACTATGTTGAAGTTACAGCTATCAAGTGCGGCTAGCGTGTCCTGTTGTATTCTGTTGGAAGCCAGGAGACGTCTTTGATGTTGAAATTGCGGCTACTGAAAATCCAGATGGCTTCGTTTAAATAGAGAAAATGGGATGCAGCTTAGATGTCCATATGACAGAACAAGAGATCTCTTAGATATCCCTGAGATTTTCAGATGGCAGGGACATATATCGACTGGTTGTCCATGGAATGCCTATGCCGAAGTTTTTTATTGTATTCAGAGAAAACAAAGTGAAATTAAAACTTGCATAGTGAAATTTGGGGTTGATTGCTTAGTAGAAATCTCATTAATGCAAGGTTCTTGAATGATAGTATTGGAATTAATTCCTGAATTGAAATAGTTGAAAACAGGACTGTAATTGAAATACTTAAAAGTGTTTGAGGTGGCTGCCACGGTGGCTCAGTTGGTAGAGCGCTCACCTCTGGTGCTAGGGATCGTTGGATCGATCCCTGCTCATGTCATGTGGGCTTTGTGGTGGATAAACACAGTGAGCGTGGGTTTTCTGGGGGTACTCCCGTTTCCTCCCACTTTAGTTCTTTTCAAAAATATATTAGTTTTCTCAATTTTAAAGCTATATTACAATACTAACTTGAATTTTTCTTTCCGACTTGGAAAAAGTATATATTTTGGAGCAGAAATTATATTATTATAAACAAATAAATCAACCTGAAAGAGCTTACAATCGTTATTGACCGAAAAATATAATGTTGAAATTTATTAGCATACTTTGTTCGATGTTATACTAGAGTTTATGTCTTGATGTTTGACACAAAGCAGAGTGAGAGGGTTGAAACGCGACTGAAAAATAATAGAACTTTAACCATGTCCTTCTCTATTACATAATGCGGGAAATATCATTTAAGAAAGTGTATAAGATATTGGCTTCTTTTGGATACAGTTGACTACTATTTAATTGCATTTGGAAGTCTGAAATTGGAAAGATTTGTTTGAATATTTTGTTTAAATCTATGGTATAAATTTTACCATAAATAATATATTTGTTTTGTTTTTTAATAACATTTAAGGAACGCATACTATCAGTTAATTTAGTGTCCGCCTTTAAACAAATCATATAACACATTGATAATAATATACCCAATTAGGGCTAAGAAATTCACAATGCTACTTAAAATCTATAAGTTCATCTCCTTCTCTTAGTCAGGAGAACACATTATGAAACTAACAATGAATTGTTATTAATCCTTATGCTACTTTAGAACATATACGTACCTAGCATTTCAAGATCTCCAAACATTATGTCGCGTTTAAATCTCAAATTAGGGAAGGTCCTCATTTGATATACAATAGCTGGATCGTCGACACTAAAAGAAAATTAGTTTCTGTTTCGCTTCAATACAGTTACACCGAAATAACATCTTAACGTATTAAACCATATAAAGAAACTAGCATTGAGTGAATTATGAAATACATACGAGGATATCATGAAAGTCATGCTTATAATTACAAAGTAATCATTCATTGAGTCAAAATTTCCAATTTGAACTTACAAAATATCTGGAGGAGCTTGTAACGTCTTGCTTTTTACATTTTTCCCAACGCCGTGTTTTTCAAGTAAAGGTACTAAATATTTATCTCATAAACGTCTCTAATAGGGAGACGGCTGCTGGAGAGGATATAACTAAAATAACTAATATAATATACCCCACATTGCAGAGTCGAAGCAAATTTCAACAATATTGAATGTCAATATCAATCGCAAACACGAAAACTGCATTAGCGATTTTTTTTTCACCCAGCCTTCATGGCGATATCCATTTACCAAACGTGGACACAACTCATACGAAGATGTTCTAGCGTTTTCCTTATCGAATAAGCATGAATTGAAACTACTAGAATTAAACTGAACTCCACCCGACAAGAAAGGGAAAATGAGTAATTTCAGGAATTAAATATGTCGGTTTGGTATGTGTTGAACATAACAATAACTATTCAAAGATGTCAATGCGTAGTATGTCAATATGAGTCAGCATACGAAAGTTACAAGACGCAGAAGAAAATTATTTACAAATTCAAGCAGAATCTCCAAAATTAAAAGACAATACGCAACATCAAACTAATTAAACACCTCGAAAGTTTCGAACGCAGCCTCCAAGGATACAGATTAAATGAAATTACATGACAAGACAAGGGAGTCTTTTGATTTCAGTTTTACGCATGAATCAAAAATCGCTTTCGCTACATAATTATAAGTGACAAATGTCATAGGATACCTACCTAATAAAGTGTGGAACCCTCTCTATCACAGCGCTGTGCAGTAACTAGATGTATGAGGGACGCGGGAAGTCGCTTGCAGTCCGCCGGAGAGATATGTAGCCATGAATTGTCGATTGCCATCCAGAATTCGGTGGCTGTTGCAGGTGGGGGGTCCTGGGCACACATAGCCTTTTTGATGATCTCCCACATATCCGGGGTAGGGTTTATGTCCAGCGATCTAGGGGGCAAAATTATACGCTGGAAGTTGCAAGATTGTGTCAAGTCACGTACCATTCCGATCCGCTGACATGGCGCATTGCCATCCTGGAAAATCCGATTTTTGGCAGGGTACTCAAAGTATATAAAGGCCCCAAATCATGTCAGCCAAACACTCCACAATATGACAGAGCCACCACCAGCTCGCACAGTCCCTTGTTGATAACTTGGGGCCTCGGCCTTATGGGACCTTCGTTACATCAGACCTTACCATCCGCGCGTACTAATTGAACACGTGACTCATCTGACAGCGCTACGTAATGTCAGTCCTCTAAAGCCTCATGCAAGTGTTCCCGAGTCCATGAAAATCGCCGCAGCCGATGGGCAACGATTAGTAGCTGCAAGCGTGTCGGTCTTCGGCGGCGATACCCTGCGAAGTCGAAATTCCTCAGCATTGACCTCTGTGACACGTCTGTGGGATGTAATGCGTTGATTTCTGCTCTCAAATCACGCACTGGTGCTTGTCTATTTGCCCGAACGAGTCTGACCAAATGTCGTTGCACGCGGTTATTCAGCTCCGTGGACGGACACTGCGTCATCTCTGATAGGTCATGATGTCTTCAGTGTAGTACTCATGGTTCACCCTTGATACTATTAAATGAGTAAAGTTCAATGATTGGACGACTCCGAAATCCCATACCACATTCTGCTAACATGAAATTTAACCCTGCGCTCAAACGCCGATAATTCAACCGATTGCTATAACCATGGTACACGACGTTTCAGTGCACTTACAAATGTCTAACTATCCACACTGCAATTGCTTCGCGTGGTTTTACCCATATGCCGCTATACTATTCCGAAACCAACTAGTCCCCTCCCGCTAATCCATGATTTTTAGCACTTCAATGTACATACCTGAGAATATTCTATCTGCACAATTCACTTCTCGGCGACTATCACAGAAACTTATTTTCCAAAAGCCCCTCAATGCTATCATTTTATAGCTCTCTAAAATAATCCGGCGTAATGTTCAAAATTTCGAATAGAATAAACGCGCGGCTCACAAGCGAGCAGCCAAACTTATTTTGTATTTCGGATGTTTCATCTTCCCCTGGTTCCAACCGTTGTTTAGAATCTGTTATTAGAGGCAAAAAGACATATGCTAAGAAGATAGTTACACAGGACAAAGAGGTGGCTCGTTCTTTCTTTTCTCTTTAAGTTCAGTGTTCATTTTTGTTTCATATTCACTAACTTCGATCTTTGGTTATAATATACAGAGACTAGATGCAGATAAATTAAACACAAATGGAAAATACATTGCACAGAAACTCCATCGTATTCGATATATGAAATTAAATATCAAATCATACAAACACGCTTATATTAATCAGATTATCGGCCGGTTTCATCGACGCTAGTTAAAATATTAACAATCCTGTTTCTCTAACATCGGTTAACGCTAACAGTCTGTTAAAGCTCCTGTTAACTTTAATCATGCAAATTTCTCTCATTAATTATTTAACGGTACGATAGTGATGTTACTCATAAGTTTGAAAAGAGAAAACGAAGGGAAAGAAAGTAAACCATACAATTACGTGATAATAGAATGAATATATACTTTTGTACGCTACAGTTCAATAAGTTTTATCATCGAAAACCATATTTTAAGTAAATAAATTATTAACATTAATGTCAGGGTTTGGTGCAATTTGCAATGCTATATCAGGACTTGGTGTGGGCTCTTTCGTTTTTGGCTTCGTGTCGTAATTCATTAAGGTGTGTTGTTCTGAAGCAACTTATATTTTAGTTGCGGTGATTCGAACCCGGGCTAGAATACATATTTATTTCTTTTCCTTTCATTAAGCGTAAAAGGAACTTCAATGTGATAGTTATTATATAATATTGTGTTTCTTAAATGTTTTTTATACATTAAAGTTCAATTGTACCTATTTACGTATTTTGCGAAATTAACGTGACCAAGCGTTCTACAGTTTCCGGAACAGTCACAAAATTTTACATTTTGTCTCGTCATTTTAGGGTTCAGCCGGAACTCTGATTTATCACGGATTTCACCCAATATTCGCAGAATATCTAAATGAATGAAAGGAGGGAATAATTTTATTAAAAATTACAATGTTTTGCGCTAAATTCACTGTTAATTATACTGTAGCACAAAGATGGTAGGGCCTACTTAATCGTTTGTATGGAAATTATATATTACTTTTTTAACTCACAGTAAATTCGGGTTCCTTAAAGTACTTTGTTTCAGGATGCTAAATTTGACTTTCCGATTCGGTATCACGGATTGGGGTGCGGAAAGTCTAATACTTCATGTGAAATGAAGATACAGAAAAGAAAAATAAACAGACGGGTAACATGTACCTGTGGTCCAGTGACTCAGGCCCATAGCCAGGGTTTCCTTCCCAGGGGTGGGTATTGCGCTAGGATGTTTTGTTTGAAGGGGGTTAAAGTCAACATTGGGAGGGTTGAAATGTTGCATGGTTTCTAGCGATTTTTGACATAATTTTTTCAGTTGGTGGGCGTGCTTGAGTATTTGGAGGTGACTTCCCCACAGGAAGAATATCTGGCGGAATCACTGCTCAGGGTGCATACTGAGAATTTATGTTCACTCATTCATATTTGTAATGAGTTTCGCCGGCACAGAATTTTTTATTGGATCGTTAGGTTTTCAGAAACTTTCATGGGTAATAATGATAGGGTCTAATAATTACATTTTATTATTGATCTTTAGACAGTAACACAGTATCCTTTAAGCTTAATTTTGTGAAGTCAAGATAGGTAACCAAAAGGGCAACATTAGATTCTATGTTTGAAATTCGAAATGGTTCTGCTTTAGACAATGCATTGAAATGTATAATATAATATAGCCGATTGGCTGGAACAAGCATGAGATATTTGTTTTGCTTTCGAAGCTGATGGATGTTTACATGTGTGAAATTTTAGTATGGAGCGAAAGCGAAATTTCCGTATTTTTGAAAACGAAATTCTGCTGAAATAGTTAAGAAGTTGTTGAAAACCAAGCTACAAAGAACGTTTCCATATATGAAGAAGTCAGGGAGACGCTATGGGATCTGCCTCTCTCCACGTAAAATTCTCTTCACCTCATGAAATTCATTTATGCGTGTTTAACCTCATTATAATCGGAGCTCTACCCAAAAGCAGGTCCTGACACGAACTTCTGTGTAAGGTGAACCGGGGGTGGTTTGCAATTGCCTTCCATTGGATGCATATAAGGTCCTAAGAATAGAACGTACTGTTTAATGTGGACTTAAACCACTTGTATCACCAGCAAGAATTGAACCCGTGATCAGGGGTGTGCTGGAGGGGCTCGTGCGACCCCTTTATTAAATAGTTAGATTTATCCCGAAACTTTTGTTCAATAGTTATAACTCTTCTGTTCCGAGCCCTTTGTAAAATTATTTGAAGCAAACTCCTGCCCAGGATCCCTTAATTATAAGGCAGCGATCTTCACCAACCACTCACTCACAGGAACTGTCTAAAATATCAGGCCCCCCCCCCCCCCCCGAATGTTTCCGGCAACCTGCATTATGTAGCTTGTGATCCGCTTGCATTTTGCATGAAACTTGCAAAATGGAAATAATGATGAAAACCATATTGTTATGTGTTTATGTCGATGTTAGAACGGAATCTGGTTGCATGTATGTCTGCTACTTTGTTTCACTATTTACATTTCATGCATTACAAAAATAGCTTGAAACCAGTTTTGATGTATCATAGTAAAAATGGCGTATACTTTGCTTTTCGCACTTAGGAGATGGATAAAAGATTCATCTCTGCTTCGCTATAATTTATTATGATAATATTTTATTAACATTCTATTGGAGATCATTTGAATACATCAAATTAATTTACACATGCCTTGAACACACACACAAGCATAAACGCAAGCGATTTATTACTTGATTGCGGACTGCACAACTCATTTGTTGCCAATCCTCTTTTTCATCCTGCCAATCAAAATTCGTTTAGCCTATGAGAAATTTAGAAATCAAGTAGTTTCTTAACTTAACAATTCGTTTGTAAATTGATAGTTGAATTCGTCACGTTAGCGTTGGCGAAATGGAAAAAAAATATCGACTAATTAAAATCTTAACGCACTGTTACTTATCGGATGGTTAATGTATAGTTAATCGACGCTGGAGAAACCGGCCCTATGACAAATTGTTTCCCTTGTCCAGGTGTTGGGCTACATAGTGCATATTAAATACATAGATTAGCACAGCACATTTACATGCAAACATATTTTCAACAGGCAATACTTTTAACTCTTAATCATATTGGTATGTACATTATTTAGTCTCAGAACATAGTGCACATTATTTAACAATTACGTGATTCATATGTTATTAACTAATTTTGAATCCGTGTAATGTATATTTCTCAATTAAAAATAATAGGTCACTCAGTTCAACTTTAAACTCTACGATCCTTGATCGCAATTTAGTGTTATTATGTAAATATTATATCTAACATATAGAGAATGCCTTGCATATTATGTTTTATTTCTTTTTTATTATTTATTTCTGTCCTTTAAGCATCTCTGGCTCAGACCTGGATATAGCAAAAACGTTGGAAGTTCGTTGGACAGGGCTGGATAAATAGACACAAGCCCTTCCTTTGCCTCGTCTGACTGAGAAAATAGCTTAAACAACTTCAGTAAGGATAGTCAGCAGTATTGCCAGCCTAGTGTTCTGCCATCTGAGCTGCTACCGATCGGTGATGTTTTCTCAAAATATTACATTCCAGAATGTAGTAACTAAGTTTTATAATAATTACGATCTAAGATTTTTATGAAACATATACAAAATCACATTACTTATAAATTAAATTGTAGTTCGAGCCATCTTCAAATGAAACAGCATTCTAGTTCTCTACTGAGTCATTCCACATCAACTCACGCAGCAAACATTCATTTGGACCCCTACTTTCGCTGATTGTCAATACACTTTGTATCCAGAAATTTGACACACTGATGTTTCAAACACATAAAATCATGTCTATTAACTCAAACCTAAACTAATGATATGATATTCCGTAGAACCCCAAGGTGTACCAGACGGCTTTTAGCTCGGCCTGAGCCTGAGATCGTAAGTGCCATAAACAAATTATATAGTCTAAATTTTTTACAGTCTAAATTTGTACGACTTTTGACATACAAAGAAACTGGAATATATCCTAAATTTGAAACGTACTTAGAACTGATATATAAAAGTACAGGTTACAATCTCTTGAAAACAGAAGAGTTATTTTTCTCTTAACTTTCCTACACAAACTCTTACACAGTATAATCGACTCAGAAAGCTTATTACCTGAATTAGGGCTGTATGTACCGCATACAGTAACTCGACCACGTAATGCTGTCTTCCACCTTTCGACCCAAAGAACTAAAACAATGGACATATCGCCTATTAGGAGAATGTGCTCATTATATAATTATATACTTAAAGAATGTCCTGAGATTGATATATTTAACGTAAATATGAGAGAATTCAATTATTGTATAAAATAATGAATATTTATGAATAATATGTTATCATGCAGCTCCAAATATGTATGTTACACCTATGTGTGTACGTAGAAATTGTCATATGTGTATGTTGAACACCACAATTGGGCTATTAACGTGTTGTGTTCAAGAAATAGATAATTAAATAAATAAATAATAAAATTCAAACAGCTTTTCGTTGGGTAGTACGTAGTCAGCCCATCGGCTCTCGTCGCAGTTGTACTTTGGTTCCCATGACTCCAATTTTCTCCTTCTTGTATTCAAAGTGTCTCCGCAATATTTATCACGATACTGTATAAGTATCAAAATTCTGCGATTCGAACACGGAACCGTTCTCACCAAGGGCGAGAGCGTTAACCATATGGATATCCGAGAGCCAACCTAGAAACAAATCCCGACTGGACCACGGCATGCTCTCCCCCCCCCCGTCTCGATTTCCAAACCGTATAAACTCTGCAAGAAAATGGCGAATCATAATTAACAGAAACGGGAGAATAGTCCATGGTTTGTAATGGTTTCCAGTACCGTACGCTAAAGATTCCAAGTAGCAGATGTAACTATTACATTCATGCACGTAAAAGCTTCATTTCCTATGGAACAGTCTAGTAACACTTTTGACTTCGGCCCGTCACGATTCGACCCTTTATACCAAGTTAAAATCCACAAACAAATATGCCTCTAGCGGGACTCGAGCCCGGGACCTTCGAGTCGTTGCCCTTACGCCTTAGACCGCATGGCTACCCGTTCGGCACCTCCATGCACGTGGCTATTAAAATATTAAATTTAATGAAATATTAAAATTTGCATAAATCCCGATTCCATGATGAAATGTTTACTACCACTGCGAGAAATCTCTCTTATCTATACTCTTAGAATTTCAAATATTGTCAGTCCCAATATAAATAAGAGAAAGCGCACTCAAGGCTGCGGTGGTAAACATTTCATCTGAGAGTAGAGTTTTTTTTAAATGAAAAAAAAAAACTATGTAGCCAATGTCATACCACCTTGACTAAGAAAATTGTTTGGGATCTCCCATTTTTACCTTTAGTAACAACGTAGCACTTTCCTGGGAAAATAAGAAGCTATTTTAACTATTGTTTGTCTGTATGTGTGTTTTTCCTAGTCTGTAAGTCACGAGTTCGAGTACTGAAATGTGGCAGAAGTGAGTGAGTGTTTGAATGATACCATGCTACAGTGTTTCTAGCATGAATTTCAATTTGGAGGGGTCCATGAGTTCAGAGGACAGGACCTACAGATTTCTATCGAGCAGACTACAGGTTTTCTGCCATGATTGTCAATTTGGTAGGAATCCATGAATTCTAAGGGTAGGCTACAGGATTTTCAATTTAGAGGTGTCTGTCAATTCTGATGACAAGACTTATAGTTTTCTATCGAGCAGGCTACAGGGTTTTCTACCAGGATTTTCAGTTTGATGAGTAGGTAGGGATAAAAGTTCTGCTCGAGTATAAAAGTCAGGGTTGAAATACGTAACTGTTAATAAGTTTAAGTTATTTTTTTCACCACAATGTTACAAAAGTGGAATAAAAGCATTATACAACTGGCCACCATATTTAAGGGACAATCTTGATCAATCAGTTAAGCTCCACCACAACCAACCTACGTGGGTCATCACCCACGTCATCTTCTTTTAACTCTTACAAAAGCGAAATAAATCATTGCACAGCTACCCACAAAATTTAGCCCACAATATTCTACAAACACGGCCTGGCTAACCTACGTGGCTCATCACGTCAGCATCACCGCCATATTAATTTTCTGACAACTCAAATAAAGCATTACGCAACAGCCTTCCCCAAATTTAGCCCACAATCTTATACAAACACGACCTCAACACACCTTCAACCAAACTACGTGGCTCATGACGTCATCATGGCCGCCATCTTGAAATTCATACACCAAGGAAACAAGTAACTCAACAACAAACTTACAGATGCTTATCAGAATAATGGAAACACCTGTAGTTGGCAACACGTCAGATGTATGTGTTGGCAGTGGTGTCGTGGCGACCGCAGCGCCGGACTGCTGGTGGTGGTGTGTTAGGTCGGTCTCCATACTACGTCAGGCGTCGTGGAAAAGGAGTGTGCAGTGGCTGCAGCAGACGGAGGTACTGTAAAATGGGAGACCTCTCAGAGTTTCAAAGAGGGCAAATTGTTGGTGCGCGGTTATGTGGATTGAGTGTGACGGCAGTGGCTAGTGTGTTAGGTGTGTCGCCAGGGACAGTGTCGAAGGTGATGACGGCCTACACAACACACGGGAAAACCACATCGGGGAAGCGGAACAGTGGGCGGGAGAAAAGCATCAGTGACAGGGCACGCCGGGTATTAAAGCGCATTGTCACGTGGAACCGTCGTGCCACTGCGGCGCAAGTGACGGAGGAACTCAATCAGCACCTCCCCAACCTGTTTCGACAATCACAGTCCGCCGCGAATTACATGACATGAACTTACGGGGTCGTGTTGCACGGGCCAAACCTCTCATCAGGGACCAGAACGCTTTAGCACGCCGCAAATGGTGCCGTGACCATGCAACTTGGACCGTTGACGACTGGAAACGTGTGGTATGGTCGGATGAGTCACCATTCACCCTATTCCAAACCACGGGCCCTGTTTATGTGTGGAGAACGCCCAAAGAAGCGTATGATCTGCAGTGCCTCCGCCCAACTGTGAAACATGGCGGCGGCACGGTGATGTTGTGGGCCGCAATATCATGGTTTTCATTGGGTCCTGTGGTCACACTTCGCGGACGCATCACTGCCAACGATTATGTCGCAATTTTAGGAGACTACTTGCATCCTATGGTCCGGATGTTGTTCCCGGACAATGACGCCATATTCCAGGATGATAATGCACCCATTCACACAGCTGAAGTTGTTGCAGCGTGGTTTGAGGAACATCGGGATGAAGTTCAACACCTCCCCTGGCCCGCCCAATCCCCAGATCTTAACATAATTGAACATCTGTGGTCCATCTTGGAAACACGACTCCGGCGACGATTTCCACCTCCATCCTCTCTCACAGAACTGGCCGATGCCCTGCACGAGGAATGGTGTAATATTCCACTTGCTACCATTCACGACCTCTATGCCTCCATCCCACGTCGCATCAAGGCTGTTCTAAACGCGAAAGGTGGCCCGACACCATATTAATCTGGTAAGTTGCACTTTCGTTCAGGTGTTTCCATTATTCTGATAAGCATCATGTGGATCATGACGTCATCACTGCCACCATCTTCAAATTCCGTCGTTCCCGACTGATAACTACTGTGACGGAAAAACTCTACTCTCAAAAGAAGTTATATCCATTTTTCGATTGACTTTCTTTGTATCACTATGGCGGAAGTGTTTCTTTGTAATAAAATAAAGGGAATTAGTAGCCTCCCTTTTGCCATAGTGATACAAAGAAAGTCACTAGTACAATGTATATCACTTATTTTGTGAGTAGAACTCTTACGTCACTCATCACTTTATTCCAATTTTTTTTTAGACAGATATCACTTATTTTGTAAGGCTGCTTGTTAACAAATATGCATAGTATTAATACAATATGTCGATTTTGGACCTTGGGAATGTATATAAAAAACGGCAAGTCCTATTACAAATAAGCATTTTTACCAGAATGGGGACAGCAATTGATCCCCAAAACTCCCTGGTACAAACCATTTGGAGCAAAAGCAAAAAGACAGAGAGAATGACACTTTCGATCATTTGTGAAAACTCTATGATTCGGCTAAAACAGTCAGAACTTCATAATCTCTTAATCGATTTTGACGTGTTATACAACTTTCGAATGATATTGAAGTGTAAATTAAGAATCCGCAAATTTGGGCCGACTATATGATCTGAGGTCAATGCTATCATCAGAAATGTAAAATGTTGTTATTTTTGAACCCCCACGGGCGCGTGGGAGATGCCACGGAGTCCTACTAGTTTTTCTGTGTCTTTGTATGTCAAAGAGCTTTCACATCCAAGTTCAAGCGTCAAAATCTGGTCTATAGTTGGCTAGATCCGAAAGTAGCCGTATATACGTAAATGTCGCTAACAGACTCGTTTGTGAGCGTCACTCGAAGAACTACCGTTCTTCATGATGTATGCGTTTATGAAGAACCACTCAACACTATATCAAATTAGCTGCAAAATAAAACAAATTAATTGTAAGAATTGATTATTGCATAAGATATGTAATTATTTACCTAACCAACTACTTTAACAATATCGGTGGATAGCGTTTAAACTTACAATTAGCTCGTGTTGAAAATTTTACTGTGAATCAAGGCAGTAAATTTGTGAATTATTCTACTAAAATATTAAACCCGTTCATCGTAGTTATTTAGAAAATGTATTTTAGGACATTTTGACACGCCTTCCACCAACGAGAATGTTGTATAACGTAGGTATGGTTCATCCAACTATACAGAAGCACATATGAGAAGTCTCTGAAATCAGAATCATTTTTTAAATTAAATTTTATTCTCATTTCCCTAATTTTAATTATTTACAGAAATACTCCTTTGTACAATAATTCAAGCACGGAGGAAATTAGATGTTATTCATATTTTCTCCATGTGAAAAAAATCTTAAAAGGTTTAATTTAGAAATTTTATACTACCTTAATGAGAACACCCAACTAGCATCAAAGTTATCTTGTTCACAGGATGCAAGACAGGAACATTTTCTTTTTGACATCATTTCTGAAAAGAAAAAAATGAAACTTAGAATGGAAGTATCAATAGGCGTCTTACTAAATATATTAAGGAAATGTCCCTGACAAATAACGTAGAATAGATATTTCGGATCGATAATGGGATATAAATTAAACCTAAACATTTACATTCAGATGTGTCTCTTTTCCAAGTGTAAATTAACTAATGGAATGCAGAAATTGACATTCCTGTTACTGAATACATTTAAAGTGAAACTGGTAGAAGAGATTGAATGCAAGGCATTCTATATAGTTCAGTAATTTTTATATAACAAAAATTAAGTTTATACTTCACCCTGATAATGAAAAGATTTCAGGTATTTTTTTTTTTTAAATGTAGTTTCAAATTGTAAGATTATTTCCTAATGTGTTTCAATCATTAAGTTTTTTAAATTGCTGATGCATATTATAAAAAACTCCTCACAGTGAGATGTTATGTTTTTCGACAACTACCAGCTTCCACTATGTATTCCTTTCCTAGATTACCGATGTTAAATATACCCACAACTTCCACTCACCTACTAATAAAAAAATCTACTTAAGCCTAATTTAAGATAAGGGATTATCAATATTTGATTTTGCGCTTGTAGTCATTTTCACAAGTGCCCCATATACGAATTCCTGCTTCACTTTTTAAACTGAGTTCTATATTAAATATAAGTCTTTATGATCATTTGTTAAGTGCAAATATAAATGTATCTAATTTGGATATCATATTTTTCTTTTAATATGGAATAACCACTAAATATCCGATCTAATCAAATGACTGCCAGGAACCAAAATATTTTAACAGAATATATACTTTCAGAATTAGTCTATCAAAGATTGTCTTTATTTACTTACCTGTTGTGTTACGCAACTATGACTTCCCTTAAAAAAAAAAAAGTTTCATTCAAATTAGCCAGTCAAATTAGCCCATTTGATCAAAAAGAAATTCGAAAAAGCACGAAACTTCTCTCAGAAATATAGTACTGGTAGAAATTAACAACGTATCAAAATTTCCCATCATTCCAAGCTTTGTTTCGACAACCTTTTTGATAACAAAACTGGTGCCAAAGTTTCCATTTATTTTAGAAAATGTATCCTCTACGAACATTTTTCAGGAGTACACAGTGAAAAACAATATATTATTTCTTTATTACTCGCTATGTTCATATTTTACCTAGACGAAACTCTTAACGTTAGTACTGGTTTCAATGTTGCAAATTTCAAGGCAATCGCTTCAGTCCCTTGATAGTATTTTAGCCACGGAAGAATTAATATTTATAAAACAGGCTGGAACAGTGACATCTTCAGTGCTTAGGTTCAAGAATATTGACGGTAATCGTATTGAATTGAATTTTATTTATGGTTTTTAGGTATCTAAGGCTCAGGCTGGGATAGGAATATGGAAAGGATCTGGAAAGGTGTCGGCCAAGACCTGTGTTAAAGTTGTCATCTCAGTACTTGCCTGGTGTGACTGAGTAAAAACCCTTGACAAACCCCAGTCAGAGTGGTCGGATACAGAGATTGAACCCAAGACCTACTGAATGTAACGCCAACGGTCTACCACTGAGCTATGGTGGATCGGTACTTGTGTCGAATAATGTAATACCAAGCTTAATGCAGCATGATCTAACTAAATGAAATTAATTTGAATAATTGATTATTTTGTTTAAAAATCGGCTGACAAAAATGAACAAAACTTTCGGCTACTCTGAGCTAGTCTAGATCAGACCTTAGGATTAGCTCATGCATGTCTCTACACTCTACGGCTCATGAGATATATTTTCGTCATGTGCTGGCAACACAGATAGCGGATGCCGCAGTGTGTTTATATTGTGTCAAACATTGTTTATGTCACGTTTGGTCCTTCTATGACTAAAACTATGGAAGCTATTTGTTTTAAAGAAAAAGATAATTTTATACAAAATAGGCTGGCAACACTGGCCAGTAGGTTGCTTGTCAACGTAGGCGACGTCAGTGTTTTTATGTTTTGTAGAATAATGTTGACATCAAGTTTGGTATAGAAGCATTTTTAACAATCTTTTTTTTTTTTAGAAATAGGCTTGCAACACTGAATTACTGCACCAATCAATATGATTCCAGAGACTCTGCGATAATTTAGCCAAGACCTTACCAACAACATCTCGAGTATCCCTCTACACTTTGTAGATCCCATATCATAATTTCTGGACACGGACGGACATCATGAGCGGGAATACAAGGTATCTCTTGTTATAGCTTAGCATTCAAGAGACTTGAAATGAATGTAAAACAAAACAATATAACTACAGGGTTAAGAAAATGTTTGAAAACACCCTTGTGAATCGAAAATGGTTGGATAGAGTGAGACGAAATGCTGGATATCGGTGATGGAGTTCTATGTCGGCATGTGGAGAGTCGCCATCTTTTATGTATGTCGAGAATTTTAAAGGAAGAGGAGCATCACGTTACATATCGTTTTAGACTATCTCGTTCCCAGAAGGTGAAATATGAAGTCGTTCTTCACCTGCGCTTATATGTTTAGGAGATAGAGACTATGTGAATTGGGATTCGGAGAAAGGTAATGGTTTATCAATCTGTCGTTATCATGTAGCACGTAAAGTGCATCTGTCGTTAACATGCAGCGTGTTATGTGATTTAGCATGTAGCAACGCTTCATTAACGGATCGAGATTGTGCGGAAAAGCGTTAGTAGCAGCAGGGTTGAACGCAGGTCACTGTGAGAGATGCGGCAAACCACATACAACAGCCTTTGAAATATTGAAGAAATTTGAAGAGATAGTATTTGTGAGCGAGAGGGACCAGTGGATGGGCGAGGGCTGCAAGCGACGAGAAGACAGCCAGAGCACTGTCTGAAACGTTGTGAAGAGCCCAACATTTCTCAACATACCAGGACATCCTTTGCCAGAATGTTGTCCCCTCACGGTTGTATCCTAACGGGAACTTTTCCTATCTTGCGTCGAAAAGAGGCGGGTCGGGTAGTTCGATCTCCAGTTTCCTGGTTGTTGTATTGGTCAGCGATACCCATCGACTAGTCCTCTTGCTCACCTGATCTCACACCCGTGATTTCTATTTCTGGAACCATTTGAAGACACACTGTATCACGAACATGTTAATGATCTACACAATCTCCAACAGTTGATCCAGAAAAGAAGCCCTACCGTGAAATAGGATGCGTTAGACAGAGCACACAAATATTCGAAGAAACTGTCAGTCCGGGTGGCAAGAAAAACCGCCACAATGACCACATCTGATAGGGAGCGATATACTATTTTTGTGGATTCCTATCACCTACACTAATAAACGTAGGTAATAAAGGGTTCATGTTTGAATATATGTGAAGTAGCTAGTCTAAAATCCTGGTTGGAAGGCCCCCGGGTTGGAGTTACTGGTCTCCCAAGAGGCGCCTCCCCAGGTAATAGCATTCCCCCGGATAGGGGAATGCCGACAAGATATGGTGGGTACTGGAAATATTCCAAGGCGCAAAAAAAACAGGACTGCTGCCTTGCAGTTAGTAGAGGGATCTACAAAGGCTAGGTGAAAATAACCCCGAACAAAAATATCATGGTGAGGGGGAGCAGCATCACCATTACCAGTATGAGCCTGAAGATGAATAACATCGGCAAGGCTCAGAGATGGACAGAGGACGACATCTTGAATGTCTACCTTTGCTGCAAGGTCGTAGAGCTGACAACTTTACATCGCTAAAACATGTCAAGAAAAAGTAACAGATGGTTCATTGATTCTCCAGGGGTGATATATTCCGGAAGTAAACTAGTCCCTCATTCGGATCTCCGGGCTGGGACTGCTTAAGGGGGTTCTATGAACAGGATTAAGAAAGACCTTAGAATAGGAACGTGGAACGTACGAACATTATACCAAACGGGCGCTCTTCAAGTGGTGGTACGCGAGGCCGAGAAGTACGAGCTAGACATATTGGCGATACAAGAAGTTCGGTGGGAGGGTCAACATAGAATCCCACAGGGCAAGTACACTTTCTACTACAGTCTCACGATTTCGGAACAGGATTCCTTATTAAGAAATGTATCCTTCAGGCAGTTCAGAATATAGAGTTCGTAAACGAAAGACTATCGTACGTTACAATACGTACTCGATGGAGCAACACGGTTTTATTAAACGTCTATGCCCCGACCGAGGTGGCTACTGATAACGACAAAGATATATTCTACGATGAGCTAGAAAGGCTGTTTGACCGATTACCGAAGTATTATAAAAAATTGTGTTGGGTGATTTCAATGAAAAGGTAGGGAGGGAAGAAAAATATAGACCTACTATAGGCAAATACAGCCTTCACGAAAAGACCAACAACAATGGAGAAAGACTGATAACTTTCACGATTTCGAAAAACCTACTCGTAAAGAGCACGTACTTTGAACACAAAGACATACACAAATACACATGGGTATCTCCGGACGGCAAAACTCTCAACCAGATTGATCACGTACTAGTAGACAGATGAAGACACACCGACATAATGGATGTTAGGTCGTACAGAGGAGCGGAGGGTAACACCGATCATCAATTAGTGATCATAGAAGTAAGGGAAAGTTATGCATCGTGAACAGAGAAAGCAAGTGGTCGAAACAACTGAAATTCGAAGTGAAACGATTAAATAATCCGAGCATAAAAGCAGATTACCAACACGAACTCTCAAATAGGTTCGAAATCCTAGCCGACTCGAGTAATAATAATGATGATATTAATAATCAAATTGATGTAACTAAGATGTGGGAGGCAATTCGTGAAACAATTAAGAGCGCAGCGAAGGAACGTGGAGGTGAGAAGAAACAACAGAAAAACAAACCTTGTTTGATGAAGAGTGCCTTAAGCTTCATGAGGAACGAAAACAAGCAAGGCAACGATGGCTAAGTAATAAAAACGGAGCAAATACCAACCACTACAGTAACGCGAAACGAAACGCCACACTCGGATTCAGAAAAAAGAAAGCGAGAATATCTGACGCAGAAAATTCAGGAGATAGAGAAAACGGGAATACAAATAACATACGAGATCTATACAAAGGGGTAAACTTATTAAGGAAAAGTTACCAGCCAATGCTAGGAATTATTAGGAATGAACGTGGAGATTTTCAGGCTGATCCTACTAAAATTGTCGATGTGTGGAAACGTTATTTTGACAAACTTCTTAATGTACACAGCGGGGAAGAAACAAATTAATTTGAAATCCATACCGCAGAACCGTTAATTCCCGAACCTAGCGAGATCGAGATCGAAATGTCGATAAAGAAATTGAAAAATTTCAAATCACCAGGAATGGACAATATTCCAGCCGAATTAATTAGAGCAGGAGGAACGCACTAATCAAAAAACTACGTAAATTGGTATGTACTAGATGGAGAAAGGAGAAGCTCCCATATGAATTGAAAGCCTCAATAATAGTTCCGATTTACATAAAGGCGATAAATCGGACTGTAATAATTACCGTGGAATTTCGTTACTTCCAACCTGTTACAAGGCATTAAGTAATATTCTGTTAACAGGCCTAAGTGTATATGTAGATGAAATAATTGGAGATCACCAATGTGGATTTAGAAGAAATAGATCTATGTTGGACAAGATTTTCGCCTTGAGACAGATTTTGGAAGAGATGGGAATACAATGGGATGGTTCATCAGCTATTATTTGGTTTTAAGAAAGCATATGATTCTATCAAAAGGGGAAAGTTATACAGTATCCTGATACGATTTGGAATTCCGAAAAAAAAATGGTTCAACTAATGAAAATGTGTCTCAACGACCCCATAAGCAGAGTACGGACAGGTAATATTATTTCAGATAGTTTCACGATTGGCAGCGGATTGAAACAAGGTGTTGCCTTGTCCCCACTACTGTTTAACTTTGCGTTAGAATATGCAATTTTAAAAATTAAAGGGGGCAAGAAGGGACTATTTCTGAATGGTTTGAATAATCTGTTCGTATACGCGGATGATGTAGATTTAATAGGGGTCGATATAGATGCACTACAAAGCAACACCGATGTCTTAGTAGAAGCGTGCGATCAGATAGGTCTACAGGTAAACATAGATAAAACAACATACATGATAACAAGCCGAAACACATTGAATGAAGGTAATAAAAATGTAAGAATTACTGATGAGGTCATAGAGAAAGTAAACAAGTTTAAATATTTGGGAGCATACCTAACAACCAAAAAATGAGGTCACGGAAGAAATAAAAAGTTGCTTAGTATCGGGGAATGCATGTTTCTATTCAGTTCAAAAAGTTCTAACATTGCGATTAATATCAAGGAAATTGAAATTGAAAATATACAGAACTGTTATTCTGCCGGTAATACTTTACGGTTTCGAGAGTTCGAGTTCGATTCTAGCAGATGAACATAAATTACGTGTATTTGAAAAAAAAAGTTTTGAGAAAGATATACGGGCCGAAACGCGTCGAGATAACTGGAGAGTGGAGGAGACTGCATAATGAAGAACTCCACGTAATATACGATTCACCAGATGAAATAATGAATAAAAATAAAACTAATAATAGAAATAATGAAATCGCAACGACTAAGGTGGGCAGGCCATGTAGCTCGGATGGGGGGAAAACGAAGATTATATTCAATGCTAGTTGGAAGGCCGGATGGAAGGAGGCCATTGGGAAGACCGAGACGTTTTTGGGATAATAATATTAGAAGATATCTTCGAGAAGTAGGTGTTGGTGATGAAAACTGACTTGATATTGGCCCAGGATAGAATCCAATGGCGAACGTTTGTTACTGTGGCGAAGAACTTACGAGTTCCATAAGCCATGGAGTTAGTTAGTTAGTCTAATATATGCCACACGATGCCGTTTCCATTTAAAATTCTCCAAGATAGCTACTGTCAAGGTGGCCGACATGGATCCCATTCCACATCATCGATATCCAACATTTGGTATCACTTCATCCAGCAATTGTATATTTCCAGGGTGTTTCCAGGCTTTTTTTTATTATTGTTTTTAAAATATATGTCTTTAAATTCGTTTTTATGTCAATTATAGAAATTTGCAACACTGAAACTGGTGATGACTATGTATTAGTTCGTTATATGTAAACCAATTTAAGAGCAACTCAGAAAAACAATATTCATTTTGCACTTCTGAAGGATTTCTACACTAGCCACTGTTTATAAGACGAACAAAAATCTATTGTTGATGTCATTTTCATTTAAAAACTGAAGCCGAAGCACAGCATAGAATAATGGGGAGTTTTGGTATGTTGCTTAGCTTAACAAGTACTACATTTCTACCAAGTTTCATGCTTTACCGAATTTCTTACTGGTTGATTCCTAATTGTGTTTTTATTTACTGAACTAAATGTAGCAAGATCAATTTTTGAAGATTGTTAACTAGTTATGCGAAATTTGATCTAACAAGGAGCAGTGTCAAAGAGCCAGCCCGGAGTGAAATTCCAGAGCATACTAATGTAATAATTTTGGCATTATACATTAACTGTGTAAAATATTAGAAGGTGATACATAGGCATGCTCAAGATATGCTAATTTGAAGCTGACTAAAAGTACCATACACGTGGTCAAGTTCGACACTGTTGGGAAGTTATAAAGACTACTACAGAGATTCCTATTTGATCGAGGTAGCCTAAGACGTCACGCCAGCTTTTACAAGACTCCGTGTTCGTATCACGACCTTGGCATGGTTGTATATTAACAGATAACAAAATTGAATGAGGCCAAAGTCAGTAGTACAATTCTAGCCTCATCCAATTTTTGTCCGAGCCTGAAATGCTTAAATATTTTAAATAAATTAAAATTTCATGCTATTTTATTTTGAAACTGACCAAGTTATGCACAATGGTAAGTTAGCATCTTTACACCTGACGAGTTAACTGCCACCACACGAAATATGTTCCCTAACTACATTTCGCACACTCTCCCTTTGGAAAGACATTAAAACTGACAGAGATGTAGGCAACGCGGTTTACGTGTGATGAATTGCCATCTTCTCTTATGTTCATTTCATATGGTTGTTCAATCCTCCATATCTCTCGAGAAGAAAATCGGGAGAATCGAAAGAACAGTTCAATTTTATCTACCACACGAACGGTATAACATCAAGTCAAGTGTAATTCAATCTCTGTCCACAACTGTACTTCATATTGAAATAAGGATTGAAGCTTTTCTGGCGGAGAAATTTATAGAGATTTTCTCGGGATATCAGCCAGGTGAAGTCGACAATAGAGCCGACGTTTCAAGAATACTTTGTTCTTGTCTTCAGAGCAAGTGTATTGAGCCCTTGAAAAAAGCTTGAAAACATATTGAAATGTCAGGGCCCCCGGAAAGTCCCGCCCTGATGAGTGACCGCTCTCCAACTTCTAATGGCGATCATGAAACTAAAGCATCTGTCGCGGTTGTGGATGCAACGATTTCTGTCTTTCGGAGACATTTACCGCGAATCGGAGTGTGTAAGAAAAGAGGAAAGAAGGTGAAACAAGAAGATAGAGAAACGCAAGAAGAGTTT
>JAGDQP010010961.1:43533-54243 GCA_022664845.1 Lepisma saccharinum
CTTCCAGAAAACTCTTCTTGCGTTTCTCTATCTTCTTGTTTCACCTTCTTTCCTCTTTCTTTTACACACTCCGATTCGCGGTAAATGTCTCCGAGACTAGTTCATGCGTACTGTATATAGGAACGGTATGGGGCGGAGCTTAAGAATCCGTGTCTCTTTTTGGTCGGCCTATAGCTTGACGCTGATTGATCGTTTTCATGTATACTTTCTTTGTGACTGGTGTCCAAGTCTGACTAAGTTGAAATCCTGTATCTCTGTTGACATTATTAGGTTTTTGTAGTATGGGAAGAGGTTCTTTGATTATCCTATCCCAGTAATTGGAGGTCTTTGAGATAATTTTAATTTCAGAAAATAAATGTCTATGTCCTTCTGTTATGCTGTGTTCTGCCAGGCCTGATTTCTCCGGATAGAATTGCTTGATGTATCTTTCATGCTCCTTGCATCGATGTTCTACTCTTCGTCCTGTTTGTCCTATGTACGTTTTTCGGCATTCACAAAGAATGCGGTATACTCCTGGTGTCTTAAGACTCAAGTCGTCTTTAACTGGACGAAGTAGGTTTCTGATTGTTGACGGCGGTCTGTGAATGGTTTTGATGTTGTGCCTCCTCAGGATTCTTGCAACCTTTCCAGAAAGTTTACCATTGTAGGGCAGGACTGCAATATTGACTGGATCTTCAGTATCTGGGTGGTCTTCATTGCAACCTTTCCAGAATGATGACATTCGTTTGGCCCTAAAAATGACCTTTTCCAGCAAGATGAAAACCACCCCAGATACTGAAGATCCAGTCAATATTGCAGTCCTGCCCTACACTGGTAAACTTTCTGGAAAGGTTGCAAGAATCCTGAGGGGACACAACATCAAAACCATTCACAGACCGCTGTCAACAATCAGAAACCTACTTCTTACAGTTAAAGACGACTTGGGTTTTAAGACACCAGGAGTATACCCGCATTCTTTGTGAATGAGGAAATACGTATATATGACAAACAGGACGAACAGTAGAACATCGATGCAAGGAGCATGAAAGATACATCAAGCTATCTTATCCGGAGAAATCAGGTCTGGCAGAACACAGCATAACAGAAGGACATAGAAATGTATTTTCTGAAACTAAAATTATCTCAAAGAGCTTGAATTACTGGGATAGGATAATAAAAGAATCTCTTTCCGTACTAGAAAAACCTGATAAGGTCAACAGATATACATGATTTCAACTTAGTCAGACTTGGACGCCAGTCATAAAGAAAGCATACATGAAAGCGACCAATCAGAGTCAAGCTATAGGCAGACCAAAAAGAGACACGGATTCTTAAGCTCCGCCCCCTACCATTCCTATATACAGTACGCATGAACTGGTCTCAGTACACTTGCCCGTAAGATGAGAACAATGTCTGTTCTTGAAACGTCGGCTCTATCGTCGGATTCCACCTGGCTGATACCCCGAGAACATCTCTATCACTTCATATTATTCCCAACAAAACTCATCTTGATTTGAGTATCTGAGGGAAGGGAGCTACGAACATGCAGACTGGGCAATATATATTGCGGATGAAGTCAAGGTCAGATCTCGCCTCCAGATGACGAATTCACGATCTCTATCGCAACTACGATCTTCAATAAGCAGTTGAAGAGAGGAATGTTGACCAGGCAGTCTTTAGTTTGCTATTCCAATCCTGGTATTATTCAAAAGATGAATATTTCCCTCCCTCCCTCCCTTTCCCTCTTTCTGTCCCTACGTACCTAACTATGGATAAGGGATGGAAGAAAGGAAACTTAAAATTGGATGCAAGAAATAGATAATGTAATAGCATAACTTCTAATTGTAAAATAAGAATCGATAATGTAAGAACAAGCTAAAGCTGAATTATTAATCTATTTCTGTTTAAACACGAAATTTTCGAACGTGATTTCAATTATTTGTTTGTGATAAAAAAGAGCGCGCTCAATTTTCGGAACCTGGGTCTGAGTTTGAATCAGTGCTGAAACGGATCACAGAATCAATCGGTTCATCCGGGTCAATGTTTGGACCTTATCACCGAGTCTAGGTTTCGGACCCGTGATCCGAATTACACCAGGTAACTCGGAAGAAAAGGCATTGTATGAAATTGTGTCTTTGCATTTCAACAGTGTTTCTTTAAGAGGTGAGCAACACTGGAGATGTTACCCTCAGAGCACGAAAAAAATATGACATTGAAATTCCCTGTTAATTATATTGCATTAACCAGGTCAACCGGGAATTGTTTTGAACCGGGTTATCAGGTCATCTATGTTCGGATCAGGTTGGATCACCAAGGTGACTTTGTGTCAGCTCTGGATTTTATAGCCGCAGAATTTAGTAAATACATGAGCAAAAAAGACAATAAGTAACTGAAAATTAATAAAACAGTAAATAGCAAAATAGCAATTATAATAAATACTAGGTGGGAAATTGAACTTGTAGAATAAACAGGGGACAAGCCGCCGTTACGGATGCAGTTCGTTTAACTTCAGAAGTTCCCTTCTTGTGTATTGTCAGGAAGTAAACAATAACTACATAACAAGAAAATACCCATAAAAATTGACACATATGTTGTCTTAATATACTAAAAAGGGAAGTAACAATGAGTTCATATCGAACTCTACCGTACAATTTCACACAGAGGAAGGAAGTACCACACAAAGACCATACACAAAAAATCAGCTGCTCTTTTGAACTAGAAATACCCTAGATGCTATGTTGAAATGTCGCTCACCACTGTCGGCAAGTGTACAATAATAAGTGCATTACCACCCCTTGTAAACTGCGCGTTAATGAGAAAAAGTGAATAACAACAACGTGGGTACCTACTATATCTAGGGGGAAGTCGTATAGTTGGGTGGACCTACACTTGGCCATCTTGAAATCCACCAACTTGAATTCAGATCAAGTTTTTTTATAATTGGGAATAGTATAATGTGATAGATGATTTTGGACTAGAATTTAATCAGAAAAACAATATACCTGTAGACGTTAGTTTTAAGATACGAACAGGTGGTAAAATGTTATAGGCATATTAATTGTTTATGTTTCCGTTGTGCACAAGTCCCTTATAATACAACGCCTTCTAAACTGCGTGTTAATCATAATAGGTCACTAACAACATGGTGGATATATATGAAGTCGAGGGGAAAGTCCATGATAAGGGGGAACGTGACGGCGGCCATCTCGAAATCCCACATCTTGAATCAGATACAAATTTTGTTACTACAAAGCATAGCGTGCGACACCTCATTTTAAAAGCAAATGTTGTCACCAATCCAATGGTATTCCTATTTTTGCTCTATCAATAACCAATACAAGTTAGGGCTGTTGTGATTGTGTACCAAACGTCAATAAGTTGCTCTTTTAAATCGTTAGCATGTTAATTTACACAGCATGTGTTAATATACCAGTTAGCACCTTGCTGAAGGTTGTGCGTGACTTGGAGTGTAAAAGGACTAACAATAAATAGTAATTAAGAACATATTGAACAATCTCTTGAAGCATTCGTTATCGTTGGTTTCTTACCTCTTTTGTTTAGTGCATATTAAAAACAGACCTAACTTCGTACCGGTTAATGATAGAGCACAAATAAGCAAACCATTGGATTGGTCACAACATTTGCTGTTAAAATGAGGTGTTGGCGATGACAACGATGTTGAAATGTTGCGAAACAAACCAACTAGCTTTCAAGTAGGGGTCACCATGGTTCCGGTTTGCTAGCAGTCCAGCAGTCCTGAGATATGATTCAGTAGATGTAGTCGATCCGGTCGTCAAAATTTGTGCCGATGTAAATCCAGTAAATATTCTCCAGTTTGCATTGCGTCATTTCCATGAGCAAGGAATTTCATCGTCAGAAACAATAAACTCTGAAGAGAAGGAAATGGGGCAGAATGTAATTGGATTACTAAAACAGCAAAGTAATGGGGCTAGCGTTTCGTCGGAGATAGTGCTGGGCATACAAGACGAAGACAATGAAAGTAATACAAGTTATTTCTCCTTTTGTGAAATCCCTGTTCCCAGTGTTAGCGGTGATACTGCTCCATGTTCGATGCTCGAATCCGAGTCTAGTGAAATCAGCAAATGCCCGGTAAATCCAATAGTTCGAACTATGTCCCAAGTCCAGAGAGAGAAGAAAAGGACAACGTTAGCTATGATTTTGAGAAGGGGGCGGTAATGTTTTGGTTCAATAACGTTGACAAAAGCGACGTTCGTTACCGAAAGTTCGTAACAAATTTCGTGCAGTGACGTAACTGCGGCAACTATATTCGTGGAAAAAGCAGCTGAAAACTATATCTGCAAATCCTATCGAATATAAGAAAATGCGAAATTATATTATCGTTTTGTAGATGCTCGACGACACAAGCGAAGTGTCATTAATGAGGACTTACGAGTGTGGACTTTGGAGATTTCCCAGAAACTTGTAATTGGCAGATGTAAGTTCAGCGCATCCCAAATGTGGATAAACCGCTTCAAGAATCATTTCCGAATTAAAAGCAGAAAAATCATCAAATTCGTATCTCGCGCTTACATGCATGAAGAAGACATAGAAAGAGCGGCACAACAATTCGTGGAGGCTGCTATTAAACAAATTGTGAGCTATACCCCTTCTTCGATTTACAACACAGATCAAATTGGTTTTGTCCACGAAATGCGATCGAAACGAACTTTGTCTTTTGTTGGAGAAAACACGCACAAACAGTATCTCAATCGACTAATGCATTGACTCATTAGTACACAATAATACCCACTATTAGTATGAATGGTTTCCTTCTTCCGAAATTATGTGTTATACTACATGGGCTAAGTGGAACGTTTGGTCCCAGAGTTTCCAAACAAATGTTTCGGGCTGACAATCTTATTGTCACTGCGACTAAATCAGGGAAAATGGGGAAATCGGAGTTGAAATGTTTGTTTAAAGAGGCGTATTTTCCTTTCTGTTCAGAACTTTCTGCTCTGCTTCTCGAGTCTTGGACAACTTACAGCGATACAGTTTGTCTTCAATATATTCCTCCAAACAACACTGTTACGTTTTTCTAGATACTGCCCGGTGCTACAGGGATAATGCAGCCATTGGACAAGGTTTTTTTCGGCAGTGGAAGGCTCTTGACCGTCGATTAACATAAAGTCTGACCCCCAGAGAAGATATAATTTTTGTGGTTTACCATAGTGACAATATACTGAAATTGCAGTCTTGCATTCATTTTCAGTTTTCCTCTCCGCGGTTCAAGGGCATGATTTTATATTCATGGTATGCAACCGGGTACACACAAGAGTGGCCTCACGCGTTCATAGTGACTGTGCAATATTGTCCACAGACCACTGCGCGCGAATGTGAAGGACAGTGTGACAACAAAGTTCTCATTCATTGTGCTTGGTGTCAACGGACCTTGTGTTCTTCTCACTCCACCCCTGAGACTCATTTCTGCTTTTCTTTCGTTCCCCATTGAAGCGTATTGTGGACCTGTCGGGTACGCGCTACATTTAAACATTAATGTCCGCTCTTTCCAGTTCACAATCGCCATTTCCAGTATTTCCAGTTCAAAAGAGCAGCTGATTTTTTGTGTATTGTCTTTTTGTGGGACTTCCTTCCTCTGCGTGAAATTTTACGGTTGGTTGCGATATGAGCTCACTGTTACTTCTCTTCTAAAGCTGAAAGTACATTATAGGGAAACGTCACAGTGTTACCAATGGAAATACATTTTTTTTTTCGATAATTTATTGCAAATCGGGTCACATCGCCGTATCGCGTGTAACGGATGGCTAAACGAACTTTAGTTGATTTTTATTTTCAAAACCCAGTTTTCGAATTTTTATTATTTTTCTGTTTCTGGTGTTCAAGTAACATGTTATTGGTTAATGGGAAAAAGGAATACCAACGTTAGAAGAAAAACAAAAGAACAAGTAAATAAGAACAAATATACCTTACGTTGAATTTCTTTATAGCTAAATAATATATTAGGTAGCACTAAATTTCGTTCATTAAATGGCTTTATTAACTAGGGTTTCCAACTAGTTTGAATTGAATAGCTCAATATTCAGTTCATACGTAGCACATATATTATGCATTATCAAGCTAACATGCGTCTAAACATGTACTAGACACATAGTTCATAATTACACGCATATATACACAATTGTACACATTGCTCAACAGCATATTTGAAGTTATTCCGTAATGGGTTTGCTGACATTTAGAATAGTTTTCCATCGAGTTCCAAATTGAACATGAATTAAACAAACGTATCTTTCCATTCTAATACATATTACCTTATATCTGCATAGCTCTAGATTGGTAGACTTCAATAACGTATTGATTTTGGGATTAAAATGTGCTGATCATACCAAAATATCCAACAGTTAACTTCAGCTTTCCGAAGGCTCACCAGCATCAACCACGTGTTTTGATCATAAGTATGTAAATTGTATTTTGAAAAGTTCTCTTCCGAACATGGATATTACAATCAGAATATTACGTAGTAACTCCCAATCTGTATTCAACTGTCCACATATATTAGACAATGTTGTATTCTATTTTCTCATACATTGTTTTTCAATATAATTCTCCTTCACTTCAATACATTTTGTGCACTTCTCCACCAGTCATAAATTATCCTAGAAATACAAATAAATGCCTTGGCTGGCGAGAATAAGTTATGCGGTTTCCTTGACTGCGTTATCGTCGCGCAATCATTAACCATGCATTTCTTGAGCTTTACAAACGGAAAGTAGTCACTGGAAGCCAGGATCGAACTATAAGCTGGATGTTAATCTCTATGAAGTCACATTATTTGATAGCAGCTTATGATTTGTGGTTGGTCGCATTGGCATGGAGCAGCAGCAAACCAACCTTCATTTTTCCAGGGTCTTTTTGTTTAACAGCCTCACGTAAAGACGTCAAAGTGGAACCATAGGTGTCTCCAGTAATGATTGGCTCGCGTGGCATGAATTCAATTAGCAGAAAACCTTCTATTTCTCAAGAACTATTACCAAGATCTTCCCAGCTGTCCGTTATACACAACATTTCTTTGGGGACCCCTTAGTTGGATCCACTGCATGGACTCTTGTTTGATCTTAGAATCGTGTTGGTTTACCCATGTTTCATCATGCGGTTGTTACAATTCTTAAGTGGAGGTTATATGGAATTTCTCTAAGCATGCCTAAATTCTCTAGGAGACATTCCCGGATAAATTGTATTTAGCTCAGGCATCAACATTCGTGGCGTCCACCTGGAACTAACCTTTTCTATCCTCAAGACTGTGCGGATGATACTCTGAACTGTGCTAACTGAAATGTCCAGTTCATGAACTTTAACACTGACCTTAATTCATGATCTTGCACACTCGTTGTCTCAAAATGTTGGCATATTTCCTGTGAGGATGCCTGCGGACGCCGCCCTTATCATTCAATCGATGTTCGCTTAAACTTAATTTGCTTGGTCCACACCTCCATATACAGCCCACTTCTCCTCGTGGATTATTTTAGCCTCCTTCTCTTCGTTTGTGAGGTATTTTAATAAGGAGCGAAGCTTTAAATTACTCAATTTTACTGTTACCCGCACGGCACTGCACTTGCCATCTTCTCAGTTCAAGCGCTTACAGATTTGTAACTTGCTCTGTTTGAAGAAAATATATTATCTGAGTTGCACGTGCAAGCCCAGGTCTCTTGTATTGAAAATGATACAGGGGTAGATTACTTATTGAGCGTACCGCGTGTATAAACGCTGCTACCTGTGCTCTAGTGACGGACGTCGCGGAACTAAAATAGTGATTTGAAAGCATCTGCTCCCCGTCATTTTGAATGATATTTTCCCGGTTTCGTATTTTACAAGGCGACTGCCAAGATGATACCTTTACTACATACATATCACAGGATATTGCAGGAATTACAATGGTAAGGTGATGGGCCTAATGTCCTTACCATTGTTTTCCCGTTCATCCGTAATCCTGATCAATCGTCGCAACACCGCAAATAGAAGAAGCCTTGAAAGTAGTAGCTTTGAAAGAGTGCAATCATCAAAGGATCTCTACTAGGTTGTGCCAACAGATTTCAGCAAGTTTCTATGGTACAAAGGATTCATACACCACGACAATTCTCGACGGTGTGCTAAAATCAGAAAAGTGACAATGATTTATTTATTTTCGCGGCTCTAGTAAGTCATCTAGATATATTAAGGAGCCATGGCACTCCGGTTGAGCATTTCTTAAATAAATGCAGTTCCAGAATGTAGCGGAACGTAGCTGATTAACTAATATAGACGCTTGCAATTTTGCATTAGGCAATGATACAACGCGATGCTTACAACACGAATTTATATAGCGAATAACGGGATAATGATGACGGATGTTATGTCGAGAAGAATCTTTGACATCTTAAGGACGGGACAAACAGTTTAACATAGATTTCTAAGCACTTGTGTCCCCAACGGATATCAAACCGAGACCCCTTGTTTACAAGGTAAAGAACATTACCACTCTTCCACCGGTGACAGTATATAAGGGAGGACTACACGGCTGGTCTCTTATGTATTTTAGTCTAGCGAGTGACAGTATTGTGAGTAAAAGCACATGTTTGTTACATGTGCTTTACATATCAGAGATGCTTTTTAAATCATTCCCAACTCAAATATAAGTCAAACTCAGCCAAAAATCAGTAAAGGCCATAAAAATTCAAACACAAGTTGTTGTTTTTTCAAAATAATATTTTTAATCTTGTGATTATGAAACTGGAAGATCTTCCTATTTTCCTCTTCTCAGTTTTAAAAAATAAAGTAATCGCCTTAACTAAAGCAACTACATAAAGTGATTTCATTCCAGCGACTTTGATTCATCATGCCGTTATAAATCTTGTAACTTCATCCTGGAAGGCCTTTCCATTTGATTAGCTCTTCCCAAGTAACGAACGAGCTACAGATTTCAGAGAGAAACTGATTTCAGATCTGTTTTTAGTAATTCGATTTATTAGGCCATTTCGGTTCTTATAACTGAAGCTGACGTTAAAAGAAAAAAAATAAGTGTAACAAAGAAGTGCCCTAGGTCGCCCGAATTAAATAGTTCGCCCACTCTTTTACAGTGAGCATGGTCCCACGCTCAAATCAGGTCGAAGTATTTAATTTAAATCAATTTTCGTTTCCTTGTTTGCCAATATCTGTAGGAACCATCCCTAGAAACTCAAACTTCGTTTTAGTATCAATAATGGAATTGCATTCCGTTTATGACCTTTAGGCATCTAAGGTTCAGACCGGGATAGGGGAGGGGAAAATAGTTGGCAAGGTATCGGCCAGGGCCTATGTTGAAGTTGCAATCCCGGCATTTGCCTGTTGTGATTGAGCAAATGTCCTGGAGAAACCTCACCAAGGATGGTCGGCAGCTGGGATTGAACCCACGACCTCCAGGATACAACGCCATTGCTCAACCAATGAGTTGCGTTAATAATTGAATCAGTCAATCAGGATAAGCGGTTATAATCTCCAGTAGAGGGGGTAAGTTGTTAACATTGACTGCACAAACAACTCAAATCTGGAAGGGGCAGAATACAAAGGTAATGAAGGAAACTTAATCAAATGATCTGGTCGTGAATTTAGTTGTAATAATATAAATATTGGCAATTGCCTTGCTACTACAATATCAATAGTTATTTTTAAATATTGAGAAATCCTATTCTATGCATGTCATGCTTCTGAATTCTACTTGAATTGTTAAGATTATTTTATTTAATTTTCACTCACAAATGATTTCATATCGCTACTTGTGTGGGACATGCTTGCTAGTTTATACCTACAGACATACTCATATATATATATATATAAATAGGGGTTGAACAAAAAATCTAAAAACGTTTGAAAAAGTGTGAAAATCATACCTAGTATGGTGTGGGACCTCCTTTTGCCTCCAAAACAGCTTGGATCAGACGTGGAATGGACGTATACAGCAGGTGTGTGGAATGTTGTAGCATTCTTCCTCCAAAACATGCTCCAGTTCCTTAAGGGATGATGGTGGAGGGTAATGAGACCGAACACGCCTTTCTAACACAGACCACAATGGCTCAATGATGTTCAGATCTGGTGATTGTGGGACCCAGGGGAGATGTGATAGCTTCTGGTCATGCTCCTCAAACTATGATTGCACCGTTTTTGCAGCGTGACAGGGTGCCAAATCATCTTGGTAGATGCCATGACCATCCGGGAACAATGTGTGGGCTATAGGTAGAACCTGGTCCCCTAAAATGGCCTCATACGCCTTAGCATTCATCATTCCGTGCAGGGCTATGATGGGACCTGCAGAAAACCACGATATCACTGTCCATACTGTAATAGAACCACCCCCATGCTTTACAGTTGGGCGCAGACAGTCTGGATCATAGGCCTGCGACGGTGTTCTCCATACGTAAACACGACCGGTTGTTGGAAACAAGGTGTAGGTCGATTCATCGGAATACATTACGTGTTTCCACTGATCAAGCGTCCATTCCTTGTGGTCCTTGCACCACTGGATACGCCGCTTCGCATTTACTGCTGTGACCAGAGGTATGGCGATCGCGGCCCTGCCATGAACTTTCATTTTATGAAGTTCCCGTCGCACTGTTTTTGATGAAACCGGGTTCTGTAGGCCGGAATTGAGTTCAGACGTAATTTTCATTGCAGTGGTCTGCTTTTTAGCTGCTACAATCCGTTTTAATGCCCTCCTGTCCCTATCGGACAGGATTGTCTTTC
>JAGDQP010010962.1:0-37626 GCA_022664845.1 Lepisma saccharinum
TTAAAGGCAACGTAAGTAGGCAGTGACATTTCCCTTTTTTGATCATGTCGTGAGGATCCTGTTGAAGATTGGCTACGTCTTGCTCTCTTCACTGCATTAAAAATTAGAAGTTGAGAAACTGTAATTACTGGTTGCTTTCGATTCGAAGTTTCAGTATTTATTTTTATACCTTGACACTTCCTTCCACACATTGTTGTTAGCAATTTGATATAATAGTTAGTAAATTCATTGCAAGGTTAACTAATAATAATATAACAGATTTCATAATTGAGTTTGCACATTAGAATGCGAACAACGACATCGAAGTGCATTATTTAGGCCTAATCAAGACAATTAACAGAAAAACGGGAACATCCAGCTAAAAGTAAATGTTTCGGGAACATCATCCTGATTTATTAACAGTATCAAATTAAAGCTTAATAAATGTTGTTTCTTTTTTATTGGAGACAAAATTGCGAATTTTGAGGTCCTGAAAAGATATAATAAAAATGAAATGAAGAAACATATGATTTTTAAATAAATTTATGTTTATACGAGTTACCGTTATATTTACGTAAAATAAGAAAGAGTACTAAATTTTAGTACAAGCTAAGATCTTTAAAATAAAAAAAGAAAATTAAAATCGGACAATGGATAGAGGAGGTATAGCCGTTTGAAAAAGTGGCCGCGGCCGCCATTTTGACCCCCTCCCCTCCCCTCCCCCTCCGCCACGAAATTTTTGTTGGCTCCCCTTCGGAAATCATTCACGGGGAGTCAAGGAAGATGTGTGCAAACTGGGACCTTTTAATCATAAAATGCAGCGTTCACTAAAATTTTGGCTCTTAACCACCGGACTATTATGACATTATAATACTTCACTGTGTTAAAGAGTGTCACGTTTTCAAAATTACTTATCACAAGAAGGAAACTTACCACTGAATTCCCGTTTGCATGCTTGTCTCACAATTGATGAATCCTAGCTTCAGTATTCGAGTTACATTCTGGAATCAAAACGACAATATACCGAGCACAGCAGCCGTACGTTAGCTCATTGTCAGTTGATAGAGTGCTCGCTTTCAATTAAGAAGATCCTGAGTTCGATTCCAGCGGTTGGCCATCCTGACAGATTTTTTTTTTACACGAATGCGGGACCTTTGTAACTAGGACACCCCACATCCTACCACATTATCCCTATCTGGGAAAAAGGTCCGTGAATTCAGTTAAAGCAGCATTATTATATTACAAAAGAACAGACAGGATATCGAATTTACCTTAGAATAACGCTGCTTTGGCAGTGACCATGAATTTTCGTATGACTTGGTATCCATTTGGATGTTTAAATCGGTGACACTTTTCATGATAAAACAAACAAATAACAACAACAACAAAAAAAGTGTTAAATTGGAAATTTCATTATTTGTTCACGAAAAGAAAAACAAACAAGTATATGTTCTTTAGATTCTCTCTTTTGTTAAATTTGATAATGTCAAGAAAAACGACGCCATCGCAACTCAAGGCTGTGGAAAGAAATGAACTGCACTTCCGAGAAACAGCCTCATAAATAATTGTCAATTTAAGAGCACTTTCATTTGTTCTTTTGCTACGTAAATATCTTTCTGCTTATTTTAACAACTTCTTTACACTTCCAACTCCATAACTGCACACGACTATACACAAATCTTGCCCGTGCCTAGTACGAACGATAATCTTTTAACTCTTTTTAACTGTTGACGGAAATGAACGCCACGCAGTAAATTACAGTTGAAATGATTTTCAAATATTGAATGAAAAACAATGTTACCAGCTACTTGTCGTCATAAATCACTTTTTCAATAACCAAAAGAACACCAAAAAGAACAATATAATTGGGGTTAAGTATTTTTAACAGTAAGAGAGGGTGAAAATTACGTGGAGAAGGAACTCGTTACGATTCTGTATGAGTGTGTGAAAAATGGTAAGAACGTCTCTCGTTTATTTACATTACGCGTAGCGTGAGGGCACCAGTGGTCGGCCAGTTGTATCACATATTTTGTTTGAAATTACTTTTGTGGTATTTACATTTACACTTTTCACTTTTATCCTTTACACTTTTCCTAACTAAAATAAAACATTTCTAACTAAAAATTTGAAACTTATTTCGTATAAAGTTTGCTTTTAGGAAAATAGACGGTTTTCACCAGTTGTCGTCCACTCAGAACCAGGGCTCAGCCAATTATCGGACACGTGTCAAAGAAACGGAAATATACATAAAAAGCAGTACTTTTACGTTCAGAAATATTTGATAATTATCATTTATGTCGCTTAGAAATAAAGCGTTTACATCGTTGAAGATAACATTTACTAAATTTTACAGGGAAAGTGTTTGAAAATGAAAAGTTTTGTAAAATTCATGTTATTTGTAACTTTCATACTATTTGAGTTTTACTTCTTTTTTTTGCATAGTTGTTCGTTCATCTTTTCATATGTTTCATTTGGGACCTATCTGTACATTATCAGAAAATTGCAAAATCCCCTTCTGTTTAATGCCCTTCTGTCTTGAACGCGACGAAATCTGTCCATTTTAAATTAAAATAGATCTAAAAGCACAATATGATGTATAAAAGGATGTTTACTTAATAGATAATATCGAGAGAAAATTGTAAAAAAAAATATGTTTCAATAACGACGCGGGATTGGACTAGAAACAGTGGGAAAAAAAATCAAATGCATTAGATTTGCAAATGATATGGCTCTTGATGTTGAGATCACTTAGCAAGATGTTTACACAACTAGAAGAGTGCTCCAAAAGTCATGGAATGAAGAAGTCGAAGAGAATGACAATTGATAGAAATAAAAATCACAAACAAACGTCAAATTTGGATAAGAGAAACTGGAAATTGTATTTAGTTCCAAGTATATGATAATTACAAAGTATGTAAAAAGAAATCAGAGCTGAAATAGCAACGGCGGAAGGCTCAGTAACTAAAAAGAAGAAGGATCTTTTCGGTTAACCAATGACAGGAAAAAGAAGTAGAGGAAAAGATGCGTTTAGATGTGTCTTGTGAAGTATAATATTGTATGGAGCCGAAACATAGATTGTAGGGAAAAGCGTTGAAAGAGCATTCGAATTTGCGGATGAAGAATGAATAAGATCAGCTGGACAGAAAATAGGTAATAAAGATGTTTTGAAGAAGGAAATGGAACAGGGGAACAATGATTGAAACAATATAAAGGATAGATAAAGGAATGGGTTTGGAAGTAACTACGCAGGGATGCAGTGGTTGAGGTAAGGAACATAGAAACGTGTCATGGGGAGAGCGGGCATATGAAAATAGTGGGATGAGCGGAGAATACATAAAAGGAAACTGTAGTTCTTGGGATGAGCGGGACATGGTTTTGCTTTGACACATACGTTTTAACCTTTCCTCTATTTCTTCCAGAATTGGGACTGGACAATGTGTAATTTTCTACCCGTTGGTGGTTTAAAGGATTTTCAGCACACAGTTCGTCAAATTTCAATGCATTTTCTTCTTTTATTAAGTCAAACACCTAAGAAGCCTAAGAATGTTAAACTAGATTTGGAAATGGCTGTCTTGGAGGCGATAAAAGTTGTGTGTTCCCGAAACCATATTAGGTTCTTCGTATACCATTTCAATCAGTGAATGTGGATGGAAAATACAAGAAATTGGTGTAATTAATGAGTACAAAGAAAATTCTTCTTCTAATTCCTCTTCACAACACTGATGAAGCCTGACTCTTGATAATATAAACATAGTAAGTTATAGAAATTCTTGGAGTACTTCGTCGACCAGTGGCTTGATAATGCACGAATCCATGTTTCTTCGTGTAATGTTGATGGACAACGACACAGGACGAAGGACGCTGTCGAGGGATGGAATTTAAAGCTGAAAAGGTTTACTCGTATAAGCCATCCGATTTTTTTTATTATTATTATTTCATCCAAAAGATCAAAGAAGAAGCTGAAGAAATTTCAGGAAATATGGGGCCCTCGTTGTGGTGTTAGGATGCTTTGCAACCGCAGAAACTTTTTAAGGCGCTAGCGTCAATTCTTTAAATTTAAGAAACCAAAAAAACGAAAGAACTTTCCAGTATCAGAGTCACCAGATTAAAAAGTAATCTAATAAAATTAAGGTCACTAAACGTAAATCTGAAGTCAGTTTCTCTCTGGCTGCTTCGGTTGAGACGCTATTCCGCATTACAGACAGACGAGCAAAATGAAATTAAAACTTGGGCAAAATGTTATTTTGACTCCGCTAAAAAAAACATCATCATTGGTGCGTTCACCAGAGAGTAAAAAAACGCATTGTCATTGGCTCCATAGTGTTACCAACTTAGTGTATAGTATGATTCCCCCCCCCCCCCCAATGCTACTAAGTCGGCCTACTTTCATTTGGTATCAACTAGTGATTGTGGACATCCTCTACGTGAAGTAGAAAATGCAATGTTGCTAACTGGGTGAAATATTCGAAATGTTATTTTTCAATATTACATGGAGTTTATTATCCCCAGTTTGCAACATTGCGTTCTCTAATTCACATAGGTTTATCATTACAAAGGAATACCAAATACCCTATAAGCCTACAACAATTTGAAAAAATCTTCCACACTATCACCACAGTGACGACATATTTTTTACTTAAAATATCCATCATATTGATGCATATCGAATTTCATCATCTTGCGTTTATTTTCATACACAGTTTTTGATTTATCGAGAAAATATTGATTTTATTTACTCTTGTAAGGACACGATTTTGAGCTCGAAGTTGGACATACTGTATCTCGCTAACAAAGTAAGATTAGGCGGAAATAAGTATGAATGTTGTTTCGACATCAGCTAGTTTGTAAGTTGGTTTCATATTTTACGATACTTTGAAAATGAGATTGAAAGCAGATTCAAAAGCTGTGGTTCGATTGACTTCATAATGACACCTCGAAAAATCAGTGGCGACGTAATCACAGACGCAAAGCGGTAATGCCCCTTCGTGGCCAAAAAATTTCTAGATATTCACTTTAAAACATGGTGAGAAATCCAAGAAAGCGTTTTCTGATATCTTATTTGACTACTTGATTCATCTATCGTTACACTCAGCCTATTGCTACTAGTGTTTGTTCAATTTTTGAGGTGGAACTAGGAAATGAAATTGAAAATTATAGACCAGCATCAATTACATGTGCCTATGTCAAATTTTTGGAATACATTTTTTCTTATACGAATATTGAATCAAAAATCAAATATGGCTTCTCTTGTGACATGTCAACAAAATAATCGAATGTATGCAATTTCACTCAAAATACAGATAAGAAGCTTTCAGTAGACTCAAACGATTCAAGTACATGCATGATAATTTGTTTAAAAAACGCCACTTCAAAGAGCAAATCTTTTTATCAAAATTTGGCTCAAAAATGGACAAAGCACGTTCTTTCCCTGTTGTTTTCAAATGACACTGTTTCATGCTATTCTTGTTATTTGTTGGCACATGCAAGTTTGATAGTTAGAGAAAGCTTCCGTAAAATTGTATTTCCTTCTTCTTTCATTTTAATTGACGGATGAAGATGTTGATGTAAAATTACTCACTTATCCTCTCCCCTCTTTCATCTACTTTTTTGTTTCTTTGAGTTCATTATTTTTATTTCCTTTGGAAAACAAGTAGTGGGACTTATTAAGGAGCTATTACGATATCGAGCTCACTTATCAGCTAGCTCGACGAGCTTGTCCTTTAGCAAGCTTGGAGGATTTTTTTTGTTATTACACTATCGAGCTTGCTGATCAGCTTCCTCGACGATCAAGCTCGTCAGTGAAAGGCGCTATTACACTGTCGAGCGAGTTCGCCGAGGAAGCTCGGGTGAACAAACTGATCAACAAACTGACGGTTTTTCGACATTTAGAATCAATGTAGTCTTCAACGACAAGAAGTACACGATGAACAACTTTTTGTTACGTTGTATTTGTCCACCTGTTCAACGGCTCAAAGCAATGTCTTGCATTTGACCAACAAATAGCATCGAATTTGCAAATTTTCCACGTGTCAGCAGTGGGGGGTCTCGTTTCCACACTCGTTTAAGCTCGTCACTGTAACCACTAATGCAAAGAGCCATTTAGCTAGTAACTACTACTTTACTGTTCCTTTTTATGTTACGAAAACGCTCTCTGATTTAAAATTCATGTGTACAGGCTAGGTGACCATATCTTTCCAGTGATTCCAGGGGGAATAGGGATAATTCAACCTCTTCCTTGTTGCAACTGTAAATTTGGCTACCTTCTCGTCCCCCTACTACATAACAAATTACTCTATACTCTTTGAATTTGGAGTTTAGAAATAAGCGTGTAACTGAATCAGAAAATTCCTAATATGATTTTGAAAAAAAAATGGCACAGTGTAAGGATTTAGCGAAAAGTAAAGAATAGAAAATTAGGACCCCTGAAAAGAGTATGTTTTGTAGCCCTAGGCAGAAGTCGTTTTCAAATGTTTCTTTCTAATAAAAACAATAAAAATAGGCATATTTATTCTTTAAACCGGGCGAATAAGTAGTCGGGGATTAATGCCTTAATTCGGGGAAGCTGCCTGGAAACCGGGGGTGAATGGTCACTCTATTATAGGCTAGAATTCGACACTGCAATTGCTGATTGTATCTTGGGTTTTTCTTTCCCATCTCGCCCAACAGATATTTGATAATATTGCTAAAAGATGGCAGTGCAGTAAGATGACATTACTTTCGAGGTTAGGGTAACGTTGTATACACAGAAGTCATTCAAAATATAAACTATATGGTGCAAGTCGTCAACAGTTTTGACACGTGTTTTCACTCATGGGCGGGTCGTGAGACAGTACTGCATAAAAACACTGACAAGCCATTCCTAGCGAAGTTGGCGCTGTAGTTTTCTGATTAACGCATCGGACAGCTGATCCGGTGACCCGGGTTTAGGTCCAGGCGGGTTGAAGTTTATTTTTTTAGAAGACCTCTTCTCCTTGTTAAAAATATACGTATTTTCAAATTTTTTAAAGTTCACTAACCACCTAACCTAACCTACCCCACCCCCTCCGCCCTATGACATTATAAACCCACAGATTTGCTTTGGTTGGATATTTTACGAGCGATAGCGAGTAAAATTCACGAGGAGGTGCAATGGGGAGTTTTGTGTGTAGGAACGCCGAAGGCGCAGAAGCGATAGCCAGGTTCGGCGGAGCCCACAGGGCTGAGAAATTTCTCTTTTTTTATTTATACGTGATCCACTCTAGTTTACGGCAAAGATAACATATTGCTCTGGTGTCAAATGCTGAGGTGGATACGCTTTACGTCGTACGAGTCGTCTTTTACTTCAGATAAAGTCTTCGTAACATCAAAGGAATAGTAAAATAGTAATCCCTAGCAAAATGGTTTCGTGGGTGAGTGACGAACAACTACAAACGACGAATGCAGAAAATTCCAGTTTCGAACCCCAGTGCAGACAAGTGGAAAAATTACCAACAAAATCAATATATCAACGTGAAAGAAACGGATGAAGACAGCAACTGTGATGAGTAACTCTTCGTCATGAAGTTCAATGTTTTCTTTCCGTCAAATGAAAAAGGTTGTTTTGAGCCGTTGAACAAGTGGGAAAACTAACTAACTAACTCTATGGCTTATGGAACTCGCAAGTTCATCGCCGCAGTAACAAACGTTCGCCATTGGATTCTATCCTGGGCAGTATCAAGCCAGTTTTCATCACGAACACCTACTTCTCGAAGATCTCTTCTAATATTGTCCTCCCAACGACGTCTCGGTCTTCCCAATGGCCTCTTTCCATCGGGCCTTCCAACCAGGATAGAATATAATCTTCGTTTTTCCCCCATCCGAGGTACATGCCCTGCCCACCTTAGTCGTCTCGATTTCATTATTTTTACATTTGGTGAATCGTACAGTCCGTGGAGTTCTTCATTATGCAGTCTCCTCCACTCTCCAGTCATCTCGTCGCGTTACGGCCCATATATCTTTCTCAAAACCTTATTTTCAAACACACGTAATTTATGTTCATCAGCTTGGGTCGTACTCCAACTTTCGCAACCATAAAGTATTACCGGCAGAATAATCGTTCTGTATATTTTTAATTTCAATTTCCTTGATATTAATCGCTATGTTAGAAGTTTTTGGACTGAATAGGAACATGCGTTCCCCGATACTAAGCGACTTTTTATTTCTTCCGTGACCTCATTTTTGCTTGTTACGTATGCTCCCAAGTATTTTTTTTTTACTTTCTCTATGACCTCATAACTAATTCTTATGTTTTTTATTTCCTTCATTCCCTGTGTTTCGGCTTGTTATCATGTATTTTGTTTTATCTATGTTTACCTGTAGACCTATCTCATTGCACGCTTCTACTAAAGCATCGGTGTTGCTTTGTAGTACATCTACATCGTCCCCTATTAAATCTACATCATCCGCGTATACAAACAGTTGATTCAAACCGTTCAATGATAGTCCCTTTTTGTCCTCTTTAATTTTTAAAATCGCATATTCTAACGCAAAGTTAAACAGTAATGGTGACAAAGCATCGCCTTGTTTCAATCCGTTGCGAATCTTGAAACTATCTGACATATTATTACCTATCCGTACTCTGCTTATGGGGTCGCTGAGACACATCTTCACTAGTTGAACCATTTTTTTTTCGGAATTCCAAATCGTATCAGGATACTGTATAACTTTTCCCTTTTGATAGAATCATATGCTTTCTTAAAATCAATGAATACCTGATGAACCGTCCCATTGTATTCCCATTTCTTCTCCAAAATTTGTCTCAAAGCAAAAATCTGGTCCAACGTGGATCTATTCCTTCTAAATCCACATTGGTGATTTCCAATTATTTCATCTACGTATACACTTAGGCGTGTTAACAGAATATTACTTAATACCTTGTAACAGGTTGGAAGTAACGAGATTCCGCGGTAATTATTGCATTCCGACTTATCGCCTTTTTTGTAAATCGGAACAATTATTGATGTTTTCCATTCCTTTGGGAGCTCCTCCTTTCTCCATATAGCACTTTTCAATTTATGTAGTTCCTTGATTAGTGCCGTTCCTCCTGTTTTAATTAATTCGGCTGGAATATTGTCTATTCCTAGTGATTTGAAATTTTTTAATTTCTTAACCGACATTTCGATCTCGATCTCGCTAGGTTCGGGAATCCACGGTTCTGCGGTATGGATTTCAAATTCCTGTGTTTGTTCCCCGCTGTGTACATTAAGAAGTTTGTCGAAATAACTTTTCCACACATCGACAATTTTAGTCGGATCCGCCTGAAGATCTCCACGTTCATTTCTAATCATTCCTAACCTCGGCTGGTAACCTTTTCTTAACGAGTTTACCCCTTTGTATAGTTCTCGTATGTTATTTATCTTCCCGTTTTCCTCAATCTCCTGAATCTTCTGCGTCAGAAATTCTAGCTTTTTGTTTCTGAACTCGCGTGTGGCGTTTCGTTTCGCGTTATTGTAGTGGTTGGTATTTGCTTCGTTTTTATTACTTAGCCACCGATGCCTTGCTTGTTCTCGTTCCTCATGAAGTTTAAGACATTCTTCATCAAACCAAGGTTTGTTTTTCTGTTGTTTCTTCTCACCTACGCGTTCCTTCGCTGCGCTCTTAATTGTTTCACGAATTGACTCCCACATCTTACATCAATTTCATTATTAATATCATCATTATTATTACTCGAGTCGGCTAAGATTTCGAACCTATTTGAGAGTTCGAGTTGGTAGTCTGCTTTTATGCTCGGATTATTTAATCGTTTAACTTCGAATTTCAGTTGTTTTGACCCTTTGCTTTCTCTGTTCGCGATGCATAACTTTTCCCTTACTTTCGTGATCACTAATTGATGGTCGGTGTCACCTTCCGCTCCTCTGTACGACCTAACATCCATTACGCTGGTGTGTCTTCGTCTGTCTACTAATACGTGATCGATCTGGTTGAGAGTTTTGCCGTCCGGAGATACCCATGTGTATTTGTGTACGTCTTTGTGTTCAAAGTACGTGCTCTTTACCAGTAAGTTTTTCGAAATCGCGAAAGTTATCAGTCTTTCTCCATTGTTGCTGGTCTTTTCGTGAAGGCTGTATTTGCCTACAGTAGGTCTATATTTTTCTTCCCTCCGTACCTTTGCGTTGAAATCACCTAACATAATTTTCGAATTATACTTCGTCATTCGGTCAAACATCCTTTCTAGCTCATCGTAGAATATATCTTTGCCGTTATCAGTAGCCCCCTCGGTCGGAGCATAGACCATCGCCGACTATGATCTCTTAGCGCCTTCTCATACGATTGAAATGTGCGAACACGATCTAGTTCTCTTGGTGGCTGCTTTGGCGCTACTTACAAGCAATACAACGTACGATGCAGTCAGCTGGTTTCTTGGCTGTAAACAGAGTTGTAAAGCTGGAAAATGTTGTAGAACAGAACAACGAATTTTTGTTTTGCTAACTTTCCCACAAAAATGAAATTGTTTCTTAACCTCAATTTATTAAAATAAAATGAACATCAACGTATTCACAAGGAACACTACAAATAATTAGCTGTAAAAACAATCCTTTACTAACGTATCAATTTACTTGATAGTGGCTTTCAAGGGTTTATTTGTAGGGGATGAAAGGGGGAGAAAATTTCCTGTCACTTCGTGTGGTTTTCCTGTTACCACACGTACCTGTTTTCCTATAGGGCGGGAACACTTTTCACAAAATATTTATAAAACAATTCTTTCGTACGGGCATATTACATCTCACAATGTTTGACTAGCAAGTTTTTTTAAAAAAAAAAAAATAATTGGAAACTGTATTCAACATTATTCAGGTACCACTTATTTTCTCGTGTCACATGACCGCATCGGTGCTATCCAATGAGCTCTATATTTAGCCATACTGGAGTGTTTTAAAGTCAGTCAAAGCGAACACTTAAAGCTCTATCGCCCACTTCTAGTCTAATCCAATATGGACCAAATTTTCAGTCCTAACTCAGCTTTTTATGCTTGTTATCGCTGTGTGACCCGTTTTTAATTCATATATTTATTTCTAAATTATGAGCCCCGCCAGTGCCTGGGTAAAAGTGCTTGGGGAGGCTACAATATTACATCTGAAAAAGTCGGGAGACCGACTGAAGTTATTGACAGGTATAAAATAAAACTGTGAAGCTAGAAGGAAGCTAAGGTTGATTTTGGGGGTTTCAGTTCTCTATTGCCTGCCTGGCGCTGCCCCGGAGTATGAGGTACTGAAATACGCATGTAAATAGCACATCCTGTAAATATTACCCTATAATTTCTTACTCCCCCTTTCGGTGGCAAATAAAACCTTAATTCCATTGATTAAACTGACATGACATCCTAAACGAGCTGGAGAGCTTCTAAGGAAGGGACCTACAGTTTTTGGTAAAGCGAGATTCGATACACTCCGTTCATTGGACCTCGGAGGGAACTGAACCCGTGACCACACTCAGAAAGCAAGCGCGCTAGAGTGACAGTACCTGAAAGCAGAGAAGTATTCTTAAAACATTTTAAAACTATTTCCGGAAATATTGATATACGCCATATTTCCAAAATGTGTACTTAATTTTTATATATATATTTTAAAGCATATTTCTAGCAGTAGCTATATTTTTAAAATATATGAATACTCTAGAAAAATAATATTTTATGTTCAGATATGATTTTAAGATGTCTGGAACAAGATTTCCATTGTTTTAATGTAACGAAAACCTTTTAACATTTCCAAAATATAAGAAAACATTACATAAATATATAAAAAAAGAATTGTGAGTTATATTAGATAAAAGAAGCTTTTAAAATGTGTGGGAAATACTAGTATTATGGACTCTTTTATGGTTTTAAACTATTGATGAAATGTTTTAACAGTATATTTGGGAAATTAAATGTGATGCAGAAAATATCATGTTTCCTTATTATTTTTAAAACAGTTGGAAAATATTTCTCTGCTGTGCGGGGAATAATGACTTCGCAATATTCAGTTACAATGTATGGCTATCCAAATTAGGATACTCCAAATATGTGGAAATTGTTAAAAGAAGCAATAAAACAGAAAAGTTCCCCATACGTATTGGCCAGAAAGTGATACGCTTTCTTTACAAAATGCATTATCTATGCTAGTACTTTCGAGGGATAGCACATAGGTAACATTTGACGCATTTCGTTTGTACAGTATATCAAGCTCATAAGAGTTGAGTCGCATTTATTTTGGATGAGTATGGCATGAAACATGATTTGTACCTTGAACTCTTTCGAACTTCAAATTCCCAGAAAAGCTGTAAATTCTAATGTCATTCTCTATAGTCCTATATGTGAGAAAGAAATACATAATAAGTATATTGCGAAGATATATGCATCGTGATTGCCGTAAAGCACTGAGGCTATAAGCTGTTTATGCCAAATGAGCATTTTTGGTTAAATATTGTGTGGTGTACTAAAAATGTTAAGTTGAATTATATTTCATCTGTTTCAGCAGCATACTAATTTCACACAATTTTAATCTGCAAATTAGTGAATTGTGTTCTCCAAGGGATTATTTTTTTAATTTCTTACCATAAACCTTCGTTTCTTAAGCATTGTTCTGTACGAATTCAAGATTTTCGGAAAATTGATCACCATAATTTCATTATTAAACGAAAGGGACTTTTGTGAAACTGTTGCCTACAGATGTCGCACGTGAACGACTCATATGAAAACTTTTTTACTTAACCACAGTACAGGAAACTCGTTACTTACATTCAGTTACATGCTGATAGCTATTTTCTGTCAAACTGTCAATTGCCTGTAAGTAGCTCCACAGCGGAGAAAAGATCAACTAAACTTGTTCGCTGCAATACATGCTACGAGAACGAAATGGGAAGGCGCTAAGAAATCGTAGTCGGCGATGCATAGACGTTTAATAAAACCGTGTTGTCCCATCGAGTACGTATCGTAACGTACGATAGTCTTTCGTTTACGAACTCTATATTCTGAACCGCCGGAAGGATGCTGTTTTTAATTAGGAATCATGTTCCGAAATCGTGAGTCTGTGTTCCCCCGTAGTAGAAAGTGTACTTGCCCTGTGGGATGCTATCTTGACCCTCCCACCGGACTTCTTGTATCGCTAATATGTCTAGCTCATACTTCTCGGTCTCGCGTACCGCCACCTGAAGAGCGCCCGTTTGGTATAATGTTCGTACGTTCCACGTTCCTATTCTAAGGTCTTTCTTAATCCTGTTCATAGAGCCCCCTGAAGCAGTCCCAGCCCGGAGATCCGAATGAGGGACTAGTTTACCTCCGGAATATTTTACCCCAGGAGAATCCATGAACCATCTGTTACTATTTCTTGACGTGTTTTAGCGGTGTAGAGTTGTCAGCTCTACGACCTCGTAGTAAAGGTAGACATTCAAGATGTCGTTTTCTGTTCATCTCTGAGCCTTGTCGATGTCATTCATCTTCAGCCTCAGAGTGGTAATGGTGATGCTGCTTCCCCTCACCATGATATTTTTTTGTTCGGGTTATCTTCCCCTAGCCTTTGTAGATCCCTCTACTGACTGCAAGGCAGCAGTACTGGTTTTGGTCCGCCCCGGAATATTTCGGTACCCACCATATCTGGTCGGCATTCCCCTATCCGCCACCTGGGGAGGCTCCTGGTGGGAGATCAGTAACTCCAACCCGGAAGTGGGAAAACAGAAAATAAAAAAAAGTTTCAAAAATACTTCACCTCTTAACGTTGAAACTACGTTGAATCTAAGCGTCGAATAAACCGTTAAAGAGGAGGACCTTTAGATACATATACAACGTTTAAATTACATAGCGGGACTAACGTTGAATCCATCGTTTCTCAACGTTTGTGTGCTACTGAGGTTTTCGATCCCTGTCACGGTAATGATGATCCCCGAGGAACACATCTCTCAAACATAACAATTTTTAGGACAAAACTGACCAGTTTAGTCCTTAAAAAACTGAAAATAAATATAAAACTTAGTGCCTTTAAGAAAGAAAAGTGATGAGTATCTATAAGATGAAATCATTTTCTTATACTAGAGAGGATACACCCATGAAAAAAGAAATGATTAAGTACTCATTATTGTCATATAACTTCAAGGCCATTAAAATAATCCGGCTAATCAGCATACATTCTCTTCACCGCACACAAAAACAGAAGACAATAAACAAGTGTTGAGAATTTGGCATCTCATAGCGATATCAGATGGCCATAATCCTTGAAGATAAAATGGCATATATCTCCTTTACTCGTATGTATACAAGAAACCAGTCACCACAACAAGAGGAACAGCGAACAATGTCGACAAGAACAAGACCAACAGCAAATGGCTGGTGAGTAGTTATCTGAAACTACGGCTCGTTGTCGTTTGAATTTACTGCCGGATTATACCAGAAGGTCCAACTTCGAACATTGCTTTAGGAAGACTTGTTGCTATATTCAGCATTCAACCTTAGCAACTTGTTAATCCTCTGTTTAATACCACCTCTTAAGCTTTGCTCTTTTTCATTGTATGCATTGTGGCTTTGTGTAGTTGTGTTGAAAAGAAGAGAAAATGGTGGTAGTGTTTACTTGGTAGTACTCGCGCTTTAGCATAGAAACGAACACTTCATGAGTTATGTCTATGTACTATCTCCCGTCGTCTTTACTATTCAGAAAAGCACCCCTTAAAGATATATCCTCTGCTTACGTACGTAACTTCTCATCACGTGACTCAAGCTAGGAGGCTAATCCCAAAAGCAAAGCCACCGAAAATTAATCAAGACTACGAGAATACACTTTTGATGAAAGTTTGCCTTGGTCAGAGGAAGTGAAAACAGGTAGGTACACAACTTGCATATGAAAATGCGTAGTTGGTTGTGAGTTCTCCCGGTAAACAACTTTTAGTGAGAGAGAGAATTGGAATAACTTCGACGAACTGACTCGAATGCTTTTATCTCTTTTCCCCTTTGCGCATTACGACGACAATTCTATCAAAAATTTTACACATAAAAGTTTACGAAAAGTTTACCAATGTGTTCATATTATAGTTTCTTCAGATGCATTCAATTCGAAATCATGAATTAGCCTGAGCCATAGATGCCTAAAGGCCATATACAATCTCAAACAATTGAAACAAATCATGACACTTTATTATTTTTATTATTATTCTTATTATATTCTATATATTTAAAATACTTACTTACTCCTTGGTGCTACAGCTCAGGGTGAGCTTTGACCTCGTCTACAAGCATTCTCCACTTCTTCATATCATTAACCATTATCACCTTTAATTTTAGATTTTCCATCACGCCATTCATCCATCTCTTCTTCGGTCTTCCCACTCTCCTTCTTTAGAGCAGCTTTCCTGTCAACGTTTTCTTTGGCATTACTGTGTCATCCATTCTTTCTACGTGTCCTAACCATCTGATTCTTTGACTCTTGATGAAACGTTGAATTTGGATTTTTATTTATGGCCTTCAGGTATTGAGTTTATGCCACAGCAAAGGTTTGTGACACATCCCAAAACTTCGGGGCCGATTCCTGAGGCCTTGGGGCCCGGGCCTGATTTCTGACATCTCCGCTGTGCTCAGGGGATATGGACCTTTCCAATGCTACCACACGCGTCCAACAACTCCATAATTAATAGGCGAATGGAAGGGACTCGAGCCCAAAATTTTGGGACTCCATTTCTGGGGCTTCGGGGTCCGGGCCCGATTTGTGAATCACCGCTGTGCTCAGGGGACCGGGACCTTTCCAACGCCACCACCCACGTCCAACAACTCCATGTCTAAAACGGTTTCCCAACCGTAGAGAATCGGCTCCATGGTCTTTATTATGTGTAATTTATCATGAGTCAATATGTAATCCCGGGAAGCATTAGGGTTTGGAAGGTCTTAGAAGCAATTGATCAACAACTCCAATCGGCAAATAGAAGGTATCCGAACCCAAAACTTTGGGATACCATTTCTGTGGCCTTGGGGCCCGATTTCTGACATCACCGCCGTGCTCAGGGAACTCAGACCTTTCCAACGCCACCACCCGCGTCCAACAACTCCATGTTTAATAGGTAAATAGAAGGGACCCGAGTGTAATACTTCGGGACCCCATTTCTGGAGCCAGCCTCGGGACCCGGGCCCGATTTCTGACATTACCGCTGTGCTCAGGGGACTCAGACCTTTCCAACGCCACCATCCGCGTCTACCAACTCCATTTCTAAAACTGTTCCCTACCGTGGGAGGATTTTAATGGAATATTCTCCATGCTCTTTTAATGAATATATTTTTTTATAATATGTTCGTATTTATTCCTAGTCATCAAGTATCCAAGGTCCTATTTTAACGAACCCGTCCAACTTAGGTATAGGATTATTAAGTTGAAGTTCTTCTCTTGGTTTTATTTAATCGAAAACTCACCACTTCGTATTTCTTACTCTTATTTTCAAGTTCAAATAATGTTCACATAGAGCATTCATTGCGTGAGGATTTAACACTTAAGAACTCAACGCTTAACACTCCTTAGAAATGCTTCTTAAAACTTTCTGAAGGAAGAGAAAACAAGTCCAGACAGTGCCTGTATTCTTTAGAATAATTTATATTTAGTAATAGATTCTTGAAAATGAAATTATTATTATATGTCTTGGCATGGAAACCTTTTAATTAACATCCATTTTCTTTCGCTTTTTACGAAGCTTATTAACTCCTTGTATAAACAGATGAGAATTCGAATTCGAATTTCATTTAAGTCATTTCGACACCTAAGGCTTTGGCCGGGATAGGGAAGGGGGGAGGATTCGGGAAGTTGTCGGCCAGGGCCTATGTTGAAGGTGCCAGTCCGACACTTGTCTGATGTGACTGAGGAAAACCCTAGAAGAACCTCAGTCAGGATGGTCGGCTGCTGGGATCGAACCCACAACCTCCCGAAAGTTACGCCAACGCTCTATCACTGAGCTACGGCCGCTCGGTCATAAGCAGATAGGAGTAAGCATATTTTTCATTTTCTATTCGTTATAGTAGTAATTTGGACCGTTCGCTCTTATTATCAATCCTCAAAGAAATCAAGGGCCGGATACATGGGTCTAGGCGCCCTAGGCTTATAAGTTTCAGCGTCCCGTCCCTCCCTTTTTTCTTCCAGCTGACCCTTTCTGTCGGTTTCCCCTTCCCCCTTCACATTATGACAAATTACTCTCCTCTGTCCTATCGCCATTTAATAATAAAAATAATAATGACGAGATAATAAATATTTAACCCTGCTCACACTCACTCACTCACTCTCACTCTATGGCTTACGGAATTCTCAAGTTCATCGCCGCAGTAACAAACGTTCTCCATAGGATTCTATCCTGAGTATGATCAAGACAGTTTTCATCACAAACACCAACTTCTGGAATATCTCTTCTAATATTATCCAGCCAACGTCGTCTCGGTCTTCCCAACGGTCTCTTTTCCTCCGGCTCTCCAACCAATATGGAATATAATCTTCGTTTTTCTCCCATCCGAGCTATATGACCTGTCTATCTTAGTCGTCTCGATATCATTTTTTCTTACATCATGTGAGTCGTACTGTCCGTGGAGTTCTTCATTATACAGTCTCCCACATTCTCCAGTCATCTCGTCGCGTTTCGGCCCGTATATCCCTCCCAAAACCTTATTTTCAAATACACGTAATTTATGTTCATCTGCTAGGGTCGTACTCCAACCTTCGCAACTGTAAAATATTACCGGCAGAATAACCGTTCTGTATATTTTTCAATTTCAACTTTCCTCATATTAGGAATTTCTGGACTGTATAGAAACATGCGTTTCCCGATACTAAACGATTTTTTTTTATTCCGTTACTTCGTTTTTGCTTGTTACGTATGCTCCCAACTATTTAAATTTGTTTACTTTCTCTATGTTCTCATTCTTAATTGTTATGTACCTATTTCCGTTATTCCCTGTGTTTCAGCTTGTTATCATGTATTTTGTTTTCTCTATATTTACCTGTAGACCTATCTCATCACACGCTTCTACTAAAACATCGGTGTTACTTTGTAGTGCCTCTATTCCATCCCTATTAAATCTATACCATCCGCGTACACGAACAGTTGATTCAAGTCAATCAACGTGAGTCCCTTTTTGAACTCTTTTATTTTTAAAATCGCATATTCTAAGACAAAGTTAAACAGTAGTGGTGACAATTCATCGCCTTGTTTCAATCTGTTGCGAATCTTGAAATTATCTGACATATTATTACCTATCCGTACTCTGCTTATGGGGTCGCTGAGACACATCTTCACTAGTTGAACCAATTTTCTTCGGAATTTCAAATTTTACCAGGATACTGTCTCCCTTTTAATATAATCATAAGCGTTCTTGAACTTAATAAATAGCTGGTGAACCGTCCCATTGTATTCTATTTATTCTCCAAAATTTGTCTCAAGGTGAAAATCTGGTCCAACGTGGATCTATTTCTTCTAAATTCCCATTAGTGATCTCCAATTATATTATTTCATCTACGTATACTCTTAGGCGTGTTAACAGAATATAACTCAATACGTTGTAGCATGTTGAGAGTAACGAGATTCCGCGGTAATTATTACACTTCGAATTATCAACTTTTTTATAAACCGGAACTATTATTGAGGTTTTCCATCCCTTTGAAAGCTCCTCCTTTCTCCATTAGCGTTTATTAATTTATGCAGTTCCTTGATTAGTGCCGTTCCTCCTGCTTTAATTAATTCGGCTGGAATATTGTGTATTCCCCGTGATTTGAATTTTTAAATTTCTTTATCAACATTTCGACCTCGATCTCGCTAGGTTCGGGTATCCACGGTTCTATGGTATAGCTTTCAAATTCCTCTGTTTGTTCCCCGCTGTGTACATTAAGAAGTTTGTCGAAATAACTTTTCCACACATCGACAATTTTAGTCGGATGAGCCTGAAGATCTCCACGTTCATTTCTAACCATTCCTAACCTCGGTTTGTAACCTTTCCTTAACGAGTTTACCCCTTTGTATAGATCTCGTATGTTATTTGTCTTCCCGTTTTCCTCTATGTCCTGAATCTTCTGCGTCAGATATTCTCGCCTTTTATTTCTGAACCCGCGTATGGAGTTGCGTTTCGCCTTACTGTGGTGGTTGGTATTTTCTTCGCTTTTATTACTTAGCTATTGCTGTCTTCCTTGTTTTTGTTTCTCATGAAGTTTAAGACATTCTTCATCAAACCAAGGCTTGTTTTTCTGCTGTTTCTTCTTACCTACACGTTCTTTCGTGCGCCCTTCACTGTGTCACGAATTGCCTCCCATATCATACTTACATCAATTTCCCTATTAATTTCAGCTGGGCCAAGATTTCGAACCTATTTGAGATTTCGAATTGGTAGTCTGCTTCTACGCTTGGATTATCTAATCGTTTAACTTCGAATTTAAGTTGTTTTGGTCCTTTGCTTTTTCTGTTCGCGATGCATAGCTTTTTCCTCACTTTTGGGAACACCAACTGATGGTCTATGTCACCTTCCGCTCCTCTGTAAGACCTAACATTCATTATATTGGTGTGTCTTCGTCTAGCTACTAATACGTGATCGATCTAGCTGAGTGTACGTTTTGCTATCCGGAGATACCCATGTGTATTTGTGTACGTCTTTGTTCTGGAAGTATGTGCTCTTTACTAGTAGGTTTTTCGAAATCGCGAAAATTATGAGTCTTTCTCCATTGTTGTTGGTCTCTTCGTGAAGGCTGCATTTGCCTATAGTAGGTCTTTTTCCCCCTCCCTACCTTTGCATTGAAATCACCCAACACAATTTTCGAATTATACTTGGGCATTCGGTCAAACAGCCTTTCAAGCTCATCGTAGAATATATCTTTGTCGTTATCAGTACCTCGGTCGGAGCATAGACGTTTAATAAAACCGTGTTGCCCCATCGAGTATGTATCTTAACGTACGACAGTCTTTCATTTACGAACTCTATTTTCTGAACCGCTGGTAGGATACTGTTGTTAATGAGGAACCCTGTTCCGAAATCGTGAGACTGCGTTCCCCCGTAGTAGAAACTGTACTTGCCCTGTCGGATGATATCTTGACCCTCCCACCGGACTTCTTGTATCAGTAATATGTCTAGCTCGTACTTTTCTGTCTCGCGTACCGCTACCTGAAGAGTTCCCATTTTGTATAACGATCGTAAGTTCCATGTTCCTATTCTGAGGTCTTTCCTAATCCTGTTCTTGGAGCCCCCTGAAGCAGTCCCCGCCCGGAGATTCGAATGAGGGACTAGTTTACCTCCGGAAAATTTTTCCGCAGGAGAATTCATGAACCATCTGTTACCATCTCTTGTCATGATTTAGCGTTGTAGGATTGTCAGTACTACGACTCGCAGTAAAGGCAATCATTCAACATGTCGTCCTCTGTCCATCTCTGAGCCTTGCCGATGTCATTCATCTTCAGCCTCAGAGTAGTAATGGCGAAACTGCTTCCTCTGACCATGATATTTTTGTTTGGGGTTATCTTCCCCTAGCCTTTGTAGATCTCTCTACTAACAGCAATACTTGGTTTTGGTCTGCCCGGAATATTTCCGGTACCCACCGTATCTGGTCAGCATTCCCCTATCCGTCACCTGGGGAGGCTCCTGGTGGGAGTCCAGTAACTCCAACCCGGATTTAACTCTGCTAATGTTGTTATTTACAAAATAATATAGATTTACAGAATTGAATCCTGCAGTGTATCTATCAGTTGGTACATCGATTATTCGGTCAAGACGCCGCTCTTAGAAACTAGCAAGTTAAAAGTTAAAAAATCTCTAGAAATGGACAAAAGCAATGCTGCAAAGTACAAACTAATTTGCTACGTTGAATTTAGGCAGCTCTTTGAATGTTAAACACCATCTCCTACAATTTGTATCTCCTGAAAATATAAGGTCAAGTTAGAGAGAGAAATAAGGCTCGTTTCTAGTGTAATAACAGACAGGTTAGGATATTATTTAACATTTTAAAGGTCTTTAGCTATTTTTAAATGAGACAAGAAACAAGAGTAGGGTACGGGAAGGGTAGCAGCCAGTATCTTAGTTAAGGTTCATACTGGTGGTTCATGTGGTGAAACGAAAAAAAAACCCTCTGGGAAACCACAGTCAGGATGGTCGGGAGCAGGATTCGAACGCACGGAACTTATCCATTGCGAACCCGAAAAGACAGGTTAGGAAAAGACACTGTAGTTTTCTTCATACAGAAAAATCTATCATAAATTACGCCTTGATACATATAAAGTGCTTCAACACAAAGTAGAGCCTACCTGTTGCCCATTAATAGGGGTATAGATGTCTGCCACGCCCTACATGTAGCATTGACTAAAAATTATTGTTGGTGTGTACAATGCCAAAAATACGAGTGTCTGGCGCTCCTCCTACAAGGACCTTAATGGTTTTTTGCTAAATATATTTTTCGTGTCGCATTTAAAATAGCGATTTGGCCGATTTCTATTTTTCGTTCTTTAGATTGAAAAAAGAAAAAAATCAGTCTGCAAGAACTAGTCTGTCGCATCTTAAAACGGTGGAAGGTTGGGGATTTACTAAACAGACAACGAGGAGTCCGAAAATCAGATCCATTCTTTCCTCCGAGGTGTTGTTTAGCTTCCAGAGCAAAAAAAGTAAAAAAAAAATCCAATTGGGGCATGTGCTATGGCACAAGAACCTGACTGAAATAAGATTCTGACTTAAGGTGGGTGTTCTTAACTTTGAGGACGTAGTTTCAGCCTTCTACGAGTTACCCCATTCACTTTCAATCGAAAAGAACGTCTTTTTGCCGTTGACGGACTAATCTCTAGTTTCTTGTAAATTGCACCCTCGTGAGGGTTGCACCCCTAGGCCGGAACCTAGTGGGTCTAGTAGTAAATCTGGCCCTGATCATATCTATATCATGTTTAGTTATGAACCAAAATACAGCTAAGAGAATGACAGAATTTAATTTTTGTATTTAGGGAAGTGGCACGACACAGTGTATGCTTAGACAAAACAAATACATGCATATTATAATGATCCGCGTGTCTAAGAGCACATGCCACTCATTCAAGACATAAACAAATAGTACAATATGTGTACTACGCTTTGTAAGCAAATGCATACTACAAGCGTCTTAACGTAAACAAGTAGGAAGTGACACAAGCCATCGTAAAATATCAAGCAGATGACGACAGCAGTTCGATCAAAGCCCGAAGATGGAGTTGGAGTCGCAGCTAGATGGAGTTGGCACAGCAGAAGGAGGGACTTAGAGGACCACAGCCAAAAAGACCCTATAAATATCTAGAAATCCATGCAACTAGTATCACTCCTCGTCTGGGTGGTCGCCTCTCTCTATCCTATCCGCTTACGACTAGCAACGGGTCGAAGCACCTTTCTGTATACACAGTTAGCAACGGGCTGGTATGCTTCCTTCCTCATCTGACACACACAGTTAGCAACACAAACCTGTACATAGTTGCAACGGACTGGTACATACCCTGGCACACAGTTGCAACGGACTGGTGTCTATTCCTTTCTGCACACAGTTTGCAACGGGCTGGTGCAGAAATTCTTGCTACTTCTCTGAGGCGTAAAACCCGAAGAAGAAGAAGGCCATAAGTTTTATTGTAAACTCACTTGTAATCCCGGTTTGGGACGGTCTTTGTATTAACGTATTTTGTATTTGTACATTTTTTAAACTAAAACTGATTCTGGGAGAAAACACAATCCCGTGTATCCCTTCGTTCTACCTACAAAGCACACCAGATAACCACAGGAACATTGCGTGGTGGAGGTGTCGGGTAATTAAAAGCAAGTAATTAAATTGGTTTTATAATAAAAGTTTATATATAGAACATAATGAACAAGGAAAAACGGAAACACTCAACCGAAATTAACAATTTTCATGCACGTTGTTCGTAATACTTTTAGTATTCATTTGCAAATTCAGATTTTGGAATAATTTGTAGTTTAATCATGATTTTATTTATTTATTAATTTATAGTATTTTGTAGTAAAGTATTTTTTTCGTTCCTTTCCCCCTCCAGGACATCGTCATTTTAGAAAATCAATGAATTTTGTTGATGATGGTTGCGGGTTTTTATTTTCGCTCTTTGTGCTAACAAAGTTTGGTTTTTGCTTCAGGACGTTTCTCTTGCTATGAGGATTCATGCTTGTGGCAAAATTGTGTGCTGTTTGCTAATTGAACTCTGTCCTTTTGACCATTGTATGTGTTGATTTTTTTGTTGTTGTATCATTTCTTTGGTCAGCTAATCCACAATGAAAACATTGTTGAATTCCCAAAATTACCGAGTGTCCCAAACTTTACACAACCCAATCTTTTGAATTTATTTATGGCCAATAGGCATCTTAGACTCAGATCGGTATAGGGTGGGGGAGAGGATGTTGGAAGGTAGTGAAGCCAGAGCCTAATTTTCTAGATACCATGCCGCTTTTGCTTGGTGTGACAGGTAAATTCCTGGACAAATTTCAGTCGGGATGTGTGGTCACTAGGATCGTTCCAGTAATTTTGCCAACCCCCTCTGTGGGGGGTGCAATGGCCCCAAATTCTGGAGGGTACCCCCATATTTAAAAGTTTTATGGCCCAAAATCGATAGAAACCGTGCAAAACTGCACTTACAGCCACTCAATTTTGACTTTACACCGCCCCAAATTGAAAATCCTGGTGGAATCCTTGGATTCTTCCCAGGACCTTCCGAGTGCTAACTCAACGTTCTACTAGCTCTGCTATGGCAGCTCGGTAAGCAATATGCTGTTTAGTAGTAGAGGAAAAGGTCTAAATATGGGCTATGGTCCAAATACGGGCTAGGAGACGTTTTAGATTTGTTTATGCTTGTGTAGTTCTGCTGACTGCTAACAAAAGTGTGAAACAGTTCCCCAAGGACGTAGGTGGTGGCGGAATTCAGTTAGCGACAAAGAGTTGGATCTGGTTGATTTATTTATATGATGTGCCTGTTTTCAACAATGGGAAAGTTTTATCAGGCATTTCTATTTCAGCTTTTTAAACACAATAAAACAAAGTACGGAAGGTTTTATAAGGTAAAGTTTATTTATGTTGCGCAACCTTTTTGTTGTGTTGGCGCTAGCATCACCAAAGCATTCGTGTTTACAGGGGCAACTCGTTGTCGGAAGCAGTGTTTCCAATGCAGAATAGGATTCGATCACTGTATAAGGCCTTTATGAAAGGAAGTGTAAGAGTACGACAAGATACCTGTTCAGTTGATTTTCTATTAAAGAAAGGAGTGTGCAAGAGACTTTTTTTCGAATTTTATTTGAAGATGCATGACGCAACGTACGTCAGACATTGGTCTCATTCGTCTTGGATGGGTAGTGAGAAGTCTATATCTATTGTGTCGCACATTGCCCATTATCGTTCTTTTAAATTACACGATGTTTTGAGAGGCTAGCAATCAGTACAAGTAACCGCAATATGACGAGTTCGAATCCCGTTCACGCCAATTGGAGAGAGAAAACACAAAGTATAATTACAAAAGAGCTGTCGTATATCAGTGGTAGATCGTTGGCTTAGCGTTCGGCAGGTTGTAGGTTCAATCCCTGTGGCAGGCGATCATGTTGACTGAAGTCTGTCCAGCTTTTTTCCTCAGTCACACCAGGCAAATGCCGAGATGACACCTTCAACTTAGGCCCTGGCTGACATCTTCCTGTATTATTGCCCCTCCCCTACCCCAGACTGTCTTAAATGCCTGAATGCCATAAATTAAATCAATTCAATCGAACAAAGAATAATATACAAAAATTTACAGGATGAGAAAGTAATATTCACTTCCGAAGCGGTGTAATCTCCTTAACACAAAGACAATGAGAACTCGGAGTGGCCGAGAGGCTAGCACGCTCGTTTTCTATGCTCACGGTCACGGGTTCAATTACTGCTGGAGTTCATTGAACGGAGTGTTTCGCAACCTATTTTACCAAAAAACGACTTTCAGTCCTTAGAAGTTCGTTTAGCAAGGTAATAACAAATCAATAAATTCTTGGAAAATTATGGCTGTGCAATTCTCCGAAATGTTATAGCTCTCAAAATCTGCAACGTACGTTCCCAAAGCATTAAATAAATATTTTATTTCCGCTATGCGCAGTAGGCAAGGAGGGAGACATTGCTTTGATTACCAGGTGCGTAAATATGAAACCGGAAATTATGTACAGAAAAGACACAGTGATTGGATGACAATGCTGAGAACTATTTTATTCGAAGTATTGGCAATCGCTAGCGATACATTTCTGCCCTCGTTCCTGCAATGTGTGGATGCCAGACCAAAAAAACTATGCCTTTTGTGCTGGAAACCAGTCATCAAGCCATTTTCGTAAGATGTGAAGCAATGGTCAGCAAGTGCGTGTCCCATGGATGCAAATAAGTGAAAATCGGAAGGCGCCAAGTCTGGTGACTAAGCCACATGCGGAAGGATTTCTTAGCCAAATGTCGCAATCGTTTCCTTGACCGGTTTTGCTGTGTGGGATGGTGCATTATCGTGAAGCACAATCACTTTATGTTGTCTTTGGTCATATTCTGGTCGTTTTTCACGCAAAGCTTCATGCAAATCGATCATTTGTTGTCGGTAACGTTGGGTATTAACGGTTTCGCCAGGTTTCAGCAGTTCATAATAGATCACTCCCTTCTGATTCCACCAAAGCATCCGTCCTTAGCGATTTAGTCTTGCAGTCGCTGTCGCCGGTTCTCCTGGAGTTACCCATGATCTTTTACGCTTAGGATTCTCGAAATAGATCCACTTTTCGTCACCAGTCACAATTCGATGGAGAAATGATTTCCTTTTGTACCTGGCGAGCAGAATTTCGCAAGTGGTTTTTCGGTTTTCCTGTTATCGTTCAGTCAATGCATGTGGAACCCATTTTCCCACCTTCTGAATCTTGCCCATGGCTTTTAAACGTATGAAAACTACTTCTCGTGTCACATTTAATTGATCCGCGCGTTATTGTTGCGTTTGAGCGTCATCCTCATCCAACAAAGCTTGCAATTCGCTGTCTGCAAACTTTTTCGGTGTTCTTCCACGTTCTTTGTTTCTCACGTCAAAATCGCCACTTTTAAATATTGTAAACCACGCATAGCACTGTGACTTACCAAGAGCATGATCACCGTAAGCTTCGACAAGCATGCGATGCGATTCTGCATCAGTTTTCTTCAAATGGTAACAAAAAATCAATGCTGTCCGCATATCGTAGTTTGTAGGTACAAATTGCGCCATGTTCAACGCTATTAAACACTACACTATGACATGAAACTTGTCTGGTTGTGAGTTGCAAATCGTTATCAGCAGTCAAAACAAGCAAGTGGTGCCAAGGACGCAGTTTTACGGTAACTACAGTGACAGCTAACGCCGTCTATGCACAAATTCCGGTTTCATATTTACACACCTGGTACATCGGTATTATTGTTTTCGTTTGGAGGGAAGTGATTGAAATAGTAAATCGGAACAGGATGGTTGGTCTGAGATTTTAATTTCTTTACTCTACCATCTGAGGAGTGGCTTCTATCTTGCGAAAGAGTAAAAGCATCACAAGAGCTACGCATCGTCCTTAGGGATTTCATCGGGGCACGAATTGAATAGATTTATGGATTTTAGGCATCTTAGGCTCAGAACGTCATCGGGACAAAATCTATATAAACAGTTATACACTCACACCAAATCAGTTGACTCGTAGGTAGATACTCGGATTCTAACCCCGCGGCCGATCATCCTGGCTGAGTTTTTTCAAGGATTCTCTCAGTTTCATCAGGCGAATGGCAGGATAGAACCTTATGGCCTTGGCCGCTACCATTCCAATTCTCCCCATCTCTATTCCAGCCAGAGTCAGAGTCGCCTCGTGAATATGCGTAGGATAAGACAGTGACAGTACATTCTGAGGAACTCAATTAATCGAAATACTGGTCTGTATTAACGTGAGCATTATACCCAGACCGCCACAGGGTGGGGGAGATGTTGTTGGAAGGTAGTCGGTCGGGTTCTAGTTTGTAGGTACCATATCAGCAATTGCCTGGTGTGACAAGGGAAAACCCTGGAAAAGTCAGAATGGGCGGCCGCTAAAATCGTTCCCAGGACCTTCCAATTAATTGCTAAACCGACGCTCTACTAACTGAGCTACGGTCGCTCGGTACAACGTACACTAGAGTTGTCCGTTGAATACTTGATATTAAAAAAAGGATGTTACTTTCTTCGTTATTGCACTCAATATAAACGAATTTCACGCTTACTTACGCATTTCTGTTCGCTTAAGTCTACATACAAATACGCAAGATCCAACACTCTGACGCTGCGTGTTCTTAGGCTTCTCAGCTAAGAAGATCTGGTCAGGGATTTTGCCAAGCATCCAAATGGGGGATGTCGTCCCTCGAAATGGACAAATACACACCCCACATTTAAAAATTTTACTGTTAAAATTCGGTTTAAATCCATGAAAATTCTACTCGCTCCTCCTAACTTTGTATCGACTTTACTTTGTCCCATAACAAAAAATCATGGCAGAATCCCTGGGATTTATACACTCAACACGTCCTCTTCCCGAAAAGAAATGAATTGGCGGAACAGAGCGTATTAAAACTATTATGGATGGGGAAATAAGTAATATTAAGACGCAGTTACAAGCTAATTTGAAAGCTCGGGTAGATATTATCCAGTTTAAGACGGATGAAATCAGTACTGTTCATGCAGGTATTAAGGATATTCGTTCTGGAATAAATCAAACGAAAGCTGATATAGAAAGAATCGATTCTGAAATTGTTGAAGTCCGGAAGGAAACTTCCGAGTCTTTTGAGATATTGGCCCTCAATTTTATTATTTTAATGGTCAAAATCGACAGAAACCGAGCAAAACTACTCACGCCCATCCAATTTTGACATTATACCCCCCAAAATGAAAATCCTGGCGGAATCCCTGGTTAACCCGAACCTGAGAATAACTGACTTCTTGTTTTTCTACCAACTATTTACGTTTAACAAAGAAATCCAAAAACAACCCTAGCCATACCACTACTTTATACCCATTTTTTTTCAGTTCGTTGTCATTTTGCGTGGTGCGTCTATTCTCTCTCCTCGTTTTCTTTAATCTCCGAAGCAATCGACCGCGAAAGGGGAGCATTCACAGTTAGTGAAAACAGATACTTCAATGCTCTTTTCACAATTAATTTCTCAACACTTTGGCCAAAACAGTTACCATAGTGTTCGTATTCCCTTTCAAGTAATAATAATAATTATTATTATAGTTGTTGTTGTTGTTATCCTTTTATAGCTGGGTGATCAAGCAGGAGAATAGCAAAGCGCTTTAGGCCTTGTATTCACACGAAAGTTCTTCAGTTAGCAACACTGCATTCACCAATCCCCTGGCGTGTGTGCTGTCTGTGCTCGTGTTTGTTGATACGTTAGTTCTCGGTTTGGCTACCTGCATTCGGAACTGAAAAGAGCTATAAGTTGTATTCCTCGAACACAACAGCACTCGTAGTCAGTATAAAACAGAATTAATAATATTGCGTATTGACTTCTGTTGCGTCACGAAGCAACCCGTATGATTGGTCTAAATATGGGCTACCTTGCCTACCTACATCTTCATTTTAAGAGTTTCCTTCTCTTAGAACACAGTACTTGGAATTTCAAATCTAGTAAGTCCTTTTCATATTTCAGCAGTTCCTGTCATAAGGAAAAGAAAAACAGTAATCGACTTATAGAACGAGGAAGTGCTACTGTGAAAGCGGATAACCCATACTAAGAAACAATTATGGCTTCCTTGGAAAAGCAGAAATCTAGTAAATGCAACAAGACATTATCTTTTAGTTAAGTTGAGCAAAGAGCTGAACAATTAAAAAAATGGAATATAACTGAACGAAAAAAAAAAACAAGGAACTTTAGAATTCACAAGACAAGAGTTAGATTCAGAAAAATTGAGGACGATGTTTTCTGATCTAGATCTTGTGATGATGAAGAAAGTTACTTTGATACGTCACCTGCAGAAGAATAGTCAGATGATGAAGATACAAATTGTATATTCTGGGACAGGATATTCTCTGAATACACAGGGAGACCTATGGGTTATGTGTAACATGTGTTGGAAGTGAGGACATAAGGAATGCGCTGGTACAGAAAAGAAGGACTATCTCTGACTTGTAAATATACATTTATCATCACTATATCACCCTTAAAACTTATTTAGTACTGTTGAAATTTCTTCTTAATTATTTAAGGTACCTTTAAAGGGTAGCCCATATTTAGACCAGTGTTTCAAAAGTTCAGACTATGACATCTCTTTAACGTATGTGTTTGATATCATAGTCGTGGGTTTCTAAGCTAAATTTGCAACTACATTATAAAGTAAATATATCTCAGACATATTTGCAGTTGTTGTTTAGTACTTTCCTTGGAACATTTTGGAGATATTCGAAAAATAAAATTGGTAGCACGTATTTGGACTTTCTCCTCTATGCAGAGTACTTACTTACTTATCCGGCTCCTTGGGCCGTAGTTGATCCTTCGCCTCCTCAATCATTGCCTTCCATTCTTTCTTTTTCCTGTGCGATCCTTCTCCAGTCACGCACTCGAAGTAGCTCTTTCGCATCTTTTTGGACTTGATCTTCCCATCTGGTTTTCGGTCTACCTTTCCTTCTGCTTCCTTCGAATCTTGCACTTATCATTTTATTTTATATTCTTTGATTTTCCATCTGTAGTCTCTTTATTCGTGCATAATTCGATATTGCAACGTCTTTATATAATTCGTATATATCCGCGTTGTATCTTTTCCTCCATTGATCTTCTTCTTTAGTTGGCCTATATATTCTTCATAACACTTTCCTTTCAAATATGTATATTTGTTTTATAGCCACTCCAGTACAAGCCCAGTCTTCGCATCCGTATGTTAATATAGGTCTTATCAAAGTTTTGTAGAGTATGGATTTTTGTTTGCAGTTAAAATTGGATTTTTAAACATTAATAATATTGCATAGTATGCTTTATTGTCTGCATGTATCCTACTTCTAATTTCTTTTATCTCCTCATTGTTTTCAGTCAATATTGTTCCTAGGTATTTAAATTTGTGTACCTTCTCAATCTTTTATTCCCCGACTTCAATCATCATTTCTGCTTCTCTCTTCCGCCGTGATTGCATCATTATTTTTGATTTTCAATCTTACTTCTTTACTTTTGCTCGATATTTCATTAAATGTTTTAATTGTTTCACTTTTGGTGCGTCCTATTATACCTATGTCATCCGCGTATCCTGTGATCTGTACCAGCTTGTTTTGTAATGTTCCGTTTGTATCTGCTTTTAACTGTCTTATTACAAATTCTAAAACAAGATTAAATAATATTGGGGCTAGTCCATCTCCTTGTTTTAGCCCTTTTGTTACTTGGAATGGTTCGCTAAGTTGGCTCTTAATTTTCACATACGCCCTTGTGTTTTCCATCATTGTTCCTACTAGTGTCACTATTTTCTGCGGGTAGCCAAAATTTTTCAATATTTCCATTAATTTTTCTCTTTTTACTGAGTCATATGCTTGTTGAAAGTTTACGTAGATCTGGTGAGTCTCTATTTCGTATTCGCCGCATTTCTCCAAGATTTGTTTCATGACAAATATTTGGTCCGTAGTCGAACTTCCTTTCCTAAATCCCGACTGATATTACCATCAGCCATTAGTTCCATTGTTTCCTTCTATATGCCGGTAAATACTTTATATGCAATACAGTAAAGATATTCCCCTATAATATTGCAATTCATTTTATCACCTTTCTTGTATATGGGGCATAGGATACTTTTCCTTCAATCTTCTTGGATTTCTTCTTCCACCCATATCCTTGTTAGCAGTTGCTGGAATAGCTCTTAAAATTCCCTTCCTCCATATTTTATTAATTCAGCTGGTATGTTATCATACGCTGTTATTTTCCATTTTTTATTTTTTGTATGTTCCTCTTGTCCTCGTCTGTTGTGGGTATATCTGTTATGCATTCTTTACCTTCCATCCCATTGTAATTTGTATCTGTTCGTCGTTCCTGTCTGTTGTTCATTTCTTCTTCTTGATCCTGTTCTTGTGGGTTAAGTAAGATTTGGAAGTATTCCGCCATCTTTCTTTCATCCTTGTATCGTCCCCTATAATTTACCTTCTTTATCTTTACACATTATCGTCTGCGCAATGAGTCCTCTATTTATTTTCTTGATCTCTTTGTATGCTTCTCCCGTTCTTATCTCTCTCATATTTTCTTCTATGTGTGAAATTTGTTGTCTTGTCCATTTTCTTTTCTTCTTTCTGCATATTCTGTTTACTTCCTTATTCATCCTATTCATTTCTTCTTTCTTTCTTCCTGTAGGCCTAGTGAGAAAATCCTTGTACACTTGTCTCTTGTCTGTACTATTTCTTCACACTCTTTGTCGAACCAGCTATTTTTCTTCTTTAGTGTTACTTTCCCTATCGTTAGGTCTGCTGCTGTTATTATGCTCTTCTTCATTCCGTTCCACATTAATTCTACTTTATTTGAATTTTCACATCCTGTTGATCTTTGTTGTTCTTAATTTCTTATTACTTTTCGTACTTCTTCATGTTTTTTTCTTTCTTTTTTCTATTTCGCAGTTTATCTACATCAAAAGATACATTTCGAAATATTGTGGCTCTCTTTTTTAGTTGAATTCTACACCTAAATTTGATTCTTACTAGGTAATGGTCTGTTCCTACGTCCGCACCTCTCTGACTTCTTACGTCTATTATACATCTTGCATATCTTCTGTTAACTATAACATGATCAATTTTGGTTGTGTACTTTTTCATCGGTGAACGCCAGGTTTTTTTATGGATATCTTTGTGTTGAAAGGTTGTAGAGCTAACTATTGCATTGTGGCTAGATGCAAACTGTATTAATCGCTGTCCGTTATCATTCGAATTTCTGGTGCAGGCTGTGTTTCCCAGTCGTTCCTTCATATATCTCCTCTCTTCCAATTTGTGCATTTAGGTCTCCTAGCACAATTTTTACATCATATCGAGGTAGGGATTCGTATATTTGTGCAAGTCTCTCGTCTCTTCTGCCTCTTCTGTTGGAGACTCAACACCCAGTATCGATATATTATTAAATATTGTTCTCAGTCTGATGAAGCATAGCATCTCATTAACAGATTTAAACTCCGTTTTATTACCTTTCATCGATCTTTCTACTATAAAGGCTGGCCTCTTGGTTTTTTCCGCAGATCAATATTGTGAACTTTTTCATGTCCCAAACATTGTTATCATTCCATCTTGTTTCTTGGATTGCTGCTATTTTAATTTCGTATTCCTGTAGTTGTTGTAGTAGTATTTTCAATCTGCCGGTCTTTCTGAGTGATCGTACATTCCACGTTCCGATATTCCAGTCCATATTCATGCGCCGAGCCAATCTCTTTTTACTTCCGTCCTTAATCCGAGGCATATCTTGAGGCTTCATAACCCGCTGTATATTTGACGGTGTGGGGTGGTTAACCGTACGCCCAACCCCCCAACTTGGAGGGCCAGGAGTTTTCTTTCGAGGTTCTCTTCCCTTAGCCTTTGTGCATCAACCGCAAGGCAGCGGTGGTTTTCTGTCAGGGTTGTCTGTCTCCCTTAGCCGAATTGTCCGTGACTGCTTATTCATCAGATTTATCTGCTTATTTCGCAGTTGGTCTTCATGTCTGGGGGCCTTTCCACTATCCGCAACCCGTGGACGCGCCCGGTCGCAGTCGGCACTGCGCGGCCTAATTGACCCTGGCTACACACAGTAAGTAAAACATTTATAAATACCGTTCTTATACTGAGATTTATCCCTGTATACTAGGGCATTTTAGAACATAAACTAACGAAAAATCACTAAACGTTCAGTCAGGGTTGTAAAAATATTGCCCTATCATTTTTTTTACAGAGTAAAAGATTCTTTATTTAACATTTCTTTCTGTCTCTACGGAGACTACGTCGCTGCTAACCGAACATGAGAAAGAATTTCACATTCTACAAGCTTATAAGTTTTGAGTAGGAGTATTGATGATGAACTCAGAAAATGTAGTTAAAAAAATTACACGCTGTAAAGATTTTGGGAAAGTTCCTTGACATAAAACCCGTCATGTTTAAGAGAAATATCAATACTTGCAGCTATCGCCAGTAATTCTGGAAAAGCTTCGAGTGATTTCTTTTACCTTATTTGAAAGTTTCAGCTTTCTGTTCATGTGTGATTTATGCTCATGCGCAGAAAGGCCAAAGGTTTTCTTACCGTAACAACATATCTAATGCTGGTCAAGTGTTTGCTGTCGCCATCTTGATAACTTGCTTTTATAAAAATAGAACATATTCTCAACGAATCAGGATTCTGTTTTGTAACTGCCAAATAGAAAAAACTATTAAAACGTGACATAAGCCATGGAAGAAACTTAATTTGTATTTTCGGGGTTCGGACAACGTACTTTCTGACCATCAATACTAGCTGAATCTAGTGTTTTTCATGTTTGGCAGTTTAGTCCAGTCGGTAACACGCTGGAGTCCTACCTAAGTAACCCGTGTTCAGATCTCGCTGAAGCTTCTCTTTTTTACATCCTTTTCTTTAATTCACAATAGCTCGTGATGTCCTCAAATCTTGCAACGTTAATTTAACTCATTTTCCAACGGTATATAAGAATAAAATTTTGCACAGCGACGTTAGTCGGGTTACAATACAATATTCCATTGTTACTTTAATATATTTCTATATTTTAAAAGCATATTTTATTGCTTTAGTAAGAACTTCTATATCCTTAAATAAATACTAGTCCGCAACGATGTTGAGTTTGACTGGTTGCAGAACACTTTAGGATTTCGGTGAGATGATCATCTTGAGAAAAAGCATCCGAACACCGAAATAACTCTAAACAAAATAATTACATTTTTTTTTAAAGAACTTCATACTTTTCTTAAACTATTCGTACTTAAAAGCAAAAAAAAAAAAAGGTTTATGCATGACTAAAGAGAAAATATAGGGCGCGCAAATTGAAGAATTTATAAATTGACTATATATGAGAGCGCGCCTCATGCTTTTCTTTTTATTCATGCATAAACAAAATTATTTTTTTTACTTTTTAGTACGAGAAAGTTGTAAAGTCCCGGAGAGATCTAATGGAAGGCTCTCAGTATATACTCTCAATATTCTGCCACTTCTTCTGGGGTGTGGGATCACCGAACGCTAACACTCTGCTGAAAGGCAAATCTTAATTAGTAGTACTTGAAGGCATACGGAAAGGAAACTTCACAAGAGCGGATGAGTAGTATACTTCCGCCTACCTGAAGGCGTGCAGTATACCAAGGATGGATAAGTTCTCTTGTCCGCCTGTCTGAAGGCATACAAGAGCAAGGCAAACGACCGCCCGCCTGTCTGAAGGCGTGCAACCGTTGTTAGGATGGGTTGAAGGCTCCCTTATGACTGTCTGAAGGCACTCGAGATCCTGGCAAAGTAGTATACGCCCGCCTACCTGAAGGCATACGGTACATCAAGGATGGATAAGTACCTCTTCCCGCCTGTCTGAAGGCGTGAAGAAGCGAGGAAAAAACTACCGCCTAGCTGAAGGCGTTTAGTTGCCTTAGAATGGGTTAATAGCCTTGGTCCGCCTGTCTGAAGGCGTACCGCAACTAGAGAAAGGTTGTAAACCACTGACCACCAGTAGTAATGATTGCCCGCCTGTCTGAAGGCGTGCAACCAAAGGTCAAAGTAAATGGGTACCACAGCCCGTCTGTCTGAAGGCGTTCTGCAGTTGGAGAACAAGGTTTCAAAAGAGAACTGGTAATGAAGATGAATATAGTGGAATGCGATAAAGCAGTATTATAAGCATAAGCCTAGTAAAGAATATTCAAAGAAGTTTTAGATAAGAATTTATTAGTGGACTATCTGTCCAAAGAACGGAACACCAAGCAGAGAGCTTGATGTTAACTGACCCGCAGGCCAGGAGGAACTGATTTCAAATCGTCCTGGCCCTACTTATATACCTCTGATTCAGTGACGTCACAGCGTCACGTGAGATACCTTCAATCTTTACATACACACAAATATATTTACACATTTCAAAGTTCAATTCTTGCTTTCCGGATGACATATGTTTAAATACACACACATGTTAATTTTCTGTATATTTCAAATAAACGCGGAATTCACAATTTTCTAAGCTTATAGCGATAACTTTTAATGTATTATTATTTTAATTTAATTGTTTGAAAGTTTTACTATAGTATAAAAATGAATATGGAAATTATTTTCTTGAGTCCATAGCGTCTATATGAATTGCCGAAAGGGTGATTTCATATAGGGTAATTCAGGGGGAAGCAAAAACACTGAATTTACATGGAACGTTAAGGACGTTACAAGGTATGTCTTTAAAAAGTTTCTTTTAAATATTTGTTTTCTCTTTCTCCTAGTATTCCTACAAACTGAATGATACCTGGTTTTTATTAGCCAACTTATCGGGAATTTCCGAGTAACTATGGTTGCCTAGCTGTTTCGAGGAAAGTTTCGGATTTTTTTTTACAGTGCAATGGGCTCTGAAAACACTGCTGCTGGGTGTGATTCTGGGGAATGTGTTTTTTCTCTGTCTACCTCGCTATATCATTTTCAAAGCTGAAATCGTTCGATTAAAAAGAAACCTTCCCTGTACCCGGACAGTCTGAATTTTAAGGTCCGAGTCATGAGTATAGTTGTTAATTACATGAAAATAGTGAAAGAGGAGATAATTAATTTCTCATTTTCTCAGGGTTGCCGGGTGTAGCAAAGTTGACAATTTTTTTCCCATGTATTTTCAACTTCTTCCTTCTTTCGTTGAAAATTACACAGTGATGTAGAAAGGGACAAAACACATCTTCCAGTGTTATTCCCCACCAACAGCGTTGCCGGAGTACATTCTAATATGGATGATCACATACATTCTTCGGAATTCTAATACTTCTGCACATTAGTCTTAATCTTTCAGATATAGGGTTTCTTATGTTATTATAAGCAGCCATATAGGCTCTTGGGCGAATCTTCCCGCCAGAATAAAGCCTAGCTTTTATTATTAATTAATTTCCTAAGATATAAATATAATACTTCGATTTTTAGCTTTTTGAGCTTTTATTCATTTTGCCTTTAGTTCGCAATGGTAATTATGAAAATTCTGGTAGTTTTGACTGACTAGAAGGGTCTGGCAGTCCTGACTACTTAAGGTGTAATGTTTGTTGTTGTTTAAGGAGGAGGCATGCATCGTCTTCAGCGATAGACTACAGCATGGATCATAATTTTGTCATGATGTGCTTATTGACCCTCAAGTAATAAAGTTATATTTCTTAAAAATGAGAATGCAATAGTCGGGTCAATGGCACGCAGATAACTAGTTGTAACCCGAAGTCAAGATGGGCGTGTAATATGATGTTCGCCGTTTCTGCTTAGCTGTGGAATAATAAATTTTCTTGAACAAGATATTTTGCTCGTAGGAGTTGTCTCTTTAAGACGCCATCTCTCGGAAGACAGCTTTAAGGTCTTCACTGAAATTAAATTCAAGCTCTGAAATTTTATTGTGTTCTTGAAGATAGACTTTTGGCGGATTATAAAATTTCCCTTGGTGAGATTTATTGTATATTTCGGTATGTTAGAAATTCATATGTTGAAATTTCTTGTAGTGCAAGGTAATAATTTCGCTATGATAGGCTAAGCTGGACCGCGGCGGACATGGACCTGTCTTCGCCCACTTGACACTTTGCACCGTAGAGTTGCCAAATCTGCTGAACTAATTTATCTGCTGTTTATTTAAGTTTAATTTTCCCATTTTTATCATTGAAGTTTTATTTTATGGAGAAAATGCATTTTAGTGACCCCAAATTTATATCTTATTTTTACGTTAAAAGCTAACATATCGTCATGACCGGAGTTAGATTGTCTTTAGTACTCTGTGTTTACCTACGTTTCCGTTTCCGTTGGTTTAGCTTACGATTTTCTTTCCATTCAATTGTCTTTTGACCGGTAAATCGTCAGGCTTCCTACCTGGCTGTGTGTGTAAGAAATCTTGGGGTTATGTTAAACTACAGTAAATATAGAGATTATCAACTCATTCGTATGTCAATTTCGATTAGTCTTGTACAAGCCTTTGGTTGAAGACCTGTCAGTTAATCTGGATGAAAGGTTAGATGCATACTGTAAAGTGTTTATAGTGGATTAGACCCCAGACTGAAATTTTACTTGCTAAATTCGTAACTTGATGTTATATTTTTCTTATGTTGTGAAATTGTATCTTTATTTATCAAGAATGCAAATTCAGTAGTTGACGCTTTGTAAACTGAAATTTTACAAACTTATTTATTTATTGAACACGAAAGGTTGGATACCTAGGTCTTCAAGGTGTTCTAGGTGTCCTTTAGGTGTTCAACATACATGTCATATTCTACACACACACATATTTATATATTTGGAGATTCCTAGTGATAAATTCTGTCAAAGCAATTCATTACCTTATATATCTTGTGTAGTAAAAAGCAATCCATTATTTTGCCAAAAGATGGCTTCAGTGATCTGTAGCTCGCGTTGTATAAGTCCGATCGGGTTCAACGAGATGGCGTTCAAACGATGAGATTGCGTACTACAAACACTGTTCAGATAGTTGTGATGAGTTGACTCAGTGTTGTGTGAGCGCGCGTCAAAATGGACACTAGCAAAGAGAAAATACGCTATATTTTACAGTTTTTCTTCGATAAAGGCGAAAACGCAAGCCAGG
>JAGDQP010010962.1:38026-54243 GCA_022664845.1 Lepisma saccharinum
CTTGATGTATGGGTGCCACACGAGTTAACGCAAAAAAACCTCATGGACCGAATTTCCATCTGCGAATCGCTGCTGAATCGCAACAAAAGCGACCCATTTCTGAAGCGGTTAGTGACTGGTGATGAAAAGTGGATCACTTACGACAACGTCACGCGAAAACGGTCGTGGTCGAAGCGCGGTGCGCCGGCGCAAACAGTGCCCAAGCCAGGATTGACGGCCAGGAAGGTTTTGCTGTGTGTTTGGTGGGAATTGGCAGGGAATTATCTACTATGAGCTGCTCCCCTACGGCCAAACCCTTAACTCGGAACGATACTGTCAACAATTGGACCGTCTGAAGGCAGCAATCGCCCAGAAGCGGCCAGCTTTGGCCAATAGGAGAGGCAATGTGTTCCACCAGGACAACGCCAGGCCACACACATCGATAGTGACTCGCCAGAAGGTCCGGAAGCTTGGTTGGGAGGTTCTTATGCATCCACCTTATAGTCCGGCCTGGCACCGAGTGATTACCATCTGTTCCTGTCCATGGCGAACACGTTTGCTGGTGAAAAATTCGCTTGAAGAGAGGCTTGTGAAAATCGACTGTCTCAATTTTTTGCCAATAGGGACAAGGGCTTCTATGAGAGAGGCATCATGATATTACCTTCCAAATGGCAACACGTTATCGAACAAAACGGCGCATATGCGACCTAAATCGGATCATTCTAACTATGGTAAGTCAAGCCTTCAATGTCATGCAAAAATAATGGATTACTTTTTTACTACACCAGATATAAGAATGAAATTGACTTATTTTTATATTAAATATATCTATATCAAGACACGTTTTAAGAATACAAATATATAAAGAGCACATTCTCCTAATAGGAAATATCTAATACATTCGTTCTTTGGGCCGGGAGATGGGAAACTACATCACGAGGTCGAGTAACTCTGTGCGGGACGTGCAATCCTATTTCTAACAATAAGCTTTCCGTATTAATATTGCTATGTAGTAGTCTGTGTAGAAAAGATAATACAAAATTAACTCTTCTGTTTTCCAGAGATTGTAATGCGTATTTGTTTGCTAGGTCCAAGTACTTTATCGAACTTAGGATAATTCTTGTTTCTTTGTAAGTCAGAAAGTGAACAAATTTAGACTGCATAATTTATATTTGGCGAGTGTTCTTTGTATTAGGATGCCATACTACCGCAGCGTATTCTATGACCGAACATACGCTGTATATAAAATTTTTAGAACATTAATATTGGAAAAATCGTTTCCTAATCTCATTACAAACCCGATGTTCCTGTGAGCTTCACTAATAATACGCTTAATGTGCATGTCAAACGAAAGGTTGGGCTTTAATGTCACACCATGATCCGTAATAGAACCTACTCGGACCAATGGTGAATCATTAATCTTGTAATTGAATTTCAAATACTTCCTCTTTTTCGTAAAAGACATTACACTACATTTTGTAATGTTTAATAACAACATGTTTGTTTTGCACCAATTGGAGACTGCAATGATGTCGTTTTGTAAGGCTACAGCATCCGATTCGGAAGAAATACTGCGATAGTTTTTTAAATAATCTGCATACAGAAGTTTGTTAGAAGATGTTATTACAGCAGGCAGGTCATTGGCATATAACAGAAACAAAAGAGGTCCAAGGTTCGATCCCTGTGGTACCCCGGATCCTACGACATATTCCTCGGATATAGTAATTTTGTAACGCAGACGGTGTTTACAATGACACAAATAAGACGCTACTAACTGACGAAGTTTCTCTGAAAAGTTGAAAGTTACAAGCTTGCTAAGAAGGATATCGTGATTAATGACATCAAAGGCTTTTGAAAAGTCGGTATAAATTACATCTACTTGATCTTTATTATTTATTTGTGTAGCTAAGAAATGTATAAATTCAACAAGGTTAGTTGCAGTCGATTTCTTTGGTAAGAAGCCAAGTTGGAAGGGAGAGGACGAACGTGTGTATATATTTGTTCATGTATAATAATTTCAAATACTTTGGCTGGTGCAGATATTATGGCTATTGGGCGATAATTTTTAGGATCATTACTCGTGCCAGCACTTTTTGGTATCAGGCAAATATCGGCAAGTTTCCATTTGGTAGGGAATTCACAGGTAGCTATTGATTTATTGAAAATTGCTTGAAGCGGATATTTCAGTATTTCAATACAGCCTTTGATAACATAGGGCGGTACTTTGTCAGGACCAAAAGATGACCGAGGTTTCAGTTTCTTTATAGCATTTTCAACGTCCCTCAGTTCGATGTGTTCCAGGGATAATTGGTCTAAGATTTCGGAACTACTGTGTTGCGTTAGAGTATCAAGATTATATAATGACACGTTGTGTATCACTTGAAAATTTTTCATGAATGCATTCGCAATAGCTGTTTCATCACTTAAGGACTGCCCCACGTAATTAAGTACGTTGCATTCCGGCTTCCTTCTTTTATTTTTTACGTATGTTCAAAAGCTTTTGGGGTCAGTTAGAATGTTAGTCTCGCAATTAAGCAGATATATTTTATAAGCATTAGATATTTCTCTTTTGGAATGAGCACATAATTCTCTAAATTTATTATAATGATAACTAACATCGCCGATTCCTTGCTTCCATTTTCTACGATGATATGCCTTTCTCCTGACGAGTTTGATTATGTAATTTGAAAACCAGACAGGGTACTTCAGTTTAGATCTTTTACGTGGTACACATTTATCGAAAATGGCAAACAATATATTATAGAAAGAATTGACAGCTTCGTCGACAGTTAAGCTATCGGATACACTCTCCCAATTTGCTGATTCAATGTCGCGATATAATTGCTCGTAATTGGCTTTGGAAAAATTGTAATCTACTGTTAGTTGTTTAATTGTATTTTTGACTTGCTTGGTGTATAGAAGTTCAGGCATTAATGCAGGATGATGAACATCTTCGGGAACGATCGAGTCAAGTTTATGTCTTACAATAATACTGTGAAAGTTAGAAAGTACTAAATCTAAAGTTTTGCCATATTTGTTTCTAACATTGTTGAGAGATTTTAAATTCATCAAGTTGTATAATTCATGACAGACTGTTGGTGAGCTGAGAAAATTGAAATCAGTGGGAGTTGAGTTGAGATTCCTTCTGGTTTTCCTGGGGACACTTGTATATTTGGTGGTTTTGTTCCGTTCACAGGGGGGTGTGACCGGAGGAGAGGGCGGGGCGGGAATGAGATGATGAGTTCACGTTTCCTTCTTGCAGGTTCGATGACATGGGAACTTCAGGTGTCAAGGAACTAGATTTTGTTGTTACTATTTCTGTTTCGCTCTTTTCATTGTGCATAGGTTGTTCATAACATTCACGACTGAAACTTTTTTTGTAACTCGAGTAAAGAAAATCGTTTCCCATCGATATACAAATATTTATATCGAAGGTACACGAAATTGCCTCTCCTTCTGGCTTCTACTAGATAAAGCTGTAGCTTCATACGTTCATTGCGAACTGTATTTGAGAAGTCTTCTTCGATAAATACTTTTCTACCTCGTAGTTTGCTTTTATTTTTGAAAATTGTCTCCTTAGTTTTATATGACAAGAAAAAACATATGATTGGACGCACCCTACCATCACGTTTTCTGCCTATTCGATGACAGCGATGAATGCATTGGTCACTTAATAATATCCCCACACGATCCCAAGTTTCGCCTTTCTCTTCTGAAATACCATGTATCACAAGGTTGTGACGACGTGGCCGATTTTCAAGGTCATCAATCCTATCTTCCAGGTAGTGTATGTGATCTTGAAGTCTATTAACTTCATTAGAGACGTCCTCAAGTGCACTTTCCATCACATTATTAATTGAATCTTTAATTTGTTTTACTTCTGAAACTATTTGGTCGTTAGAAGCACGGACAATGTTCAGAACAGTCTTTATTTAAGATATCTCAGTCTTTTGAGTGTTGGGAGGTCCCGGATTTTCTTCCACCGAGCCGATTATTAACAATGAAAGTATAACAAACCCGTACGCCAAGTACGCTTTGGATACTTTAATCCTCGTCTCACCATTTGGGGTGACAGTTGCTTTCGCCCCACCACACAACACAACAGCACAGAAGAGGCCGATTTTGGCTTTCCAGGTATCAATGGAAATGCCCATGTTACACTTCACTGCACTTCAGAGGTCGCGAGAAACACGTCTTTCTTCTTCCACACTTACAAACTTGAACTTTTCCCTTATAATCTCGAATAACTGTTTTAATGTCATATTAAATTCGTCTGCTCTCAAACTTTCATTGTGCGGAAACGAAATATGAAATTTTGTTATAAGTAACAATTAATGAATTTGGATGGTCATAGGAACAAATGTAAATTTCTTTAATTTCTACAATAATCGAACTGGAAATGTTACAAATATCAGGACTTCTACATTACTGTGTAAAGCAAAATTCTGAATTAATATCAAATGTAATTCACTGAAAACGGTATGTTTTCCTTCAAAGTAAAGAATGTATTTAATTTGTTTGGTACATAGTTACTCTGTGTAATGAGATTTTCAAAATGATTATATTATGTAAATAAATAATTCAAGCAAGGGTTTTCCTTTAATTTCATATACTCACGTAGCTTTAGAGCAGTTAGAAGGCTAAAGTTAAGTTACTCTTCAAATTTACATCGATTTTCTGTTAAGTGAAAAATGTAAATGTTACAGGTTCTAGTGACAATAACTTTAATAAGTTCTACGTTAAATTAGCACACGTGAGAATTTTCTTTAAGCTAATTTGGGCGAGTTTTCTGATAGAATGCCTTATCATTCGTTTTTTATGTTCAAAGGTTTTGTTTTTCTTTCTCTTTTACGCGAAACGTGTATGCAGACTTTTTCTGCGACGATTTTGCTTGCATGGCTTATTTATGGAGTACCTGGGGTAAGATTTCGTTCATGGACTCCAGCTCTGATCGTTGTTATACGCGAATGCTACTCAAAAATTCTAGTTTCTGTCTTCGATTGTAAACCTTTATTGCAATATCGTCGGTGGAGTTGGCGTGTGAATTTCACACTTTCTCTGTTCCCTTCACCTTTTGATTTCATTCTCCTTCAGCGTATATCGTAGTTGAGCATCATAATTAATGATATCTTTTATTTCCTTTTTCACCTTTTACTTCGTGATCGCATGTTTGCTTCTCGTTTCATTAACACTTTTCGATCGTCTTAGCTCAGCATACTTTTTTCTTTTTCTTTTTATCTCTACCACGGAGGGTATCGATGTGGCAACGGATACTTTGGTGTGTAAGCAGTGGACATGTCCATGGCTGGTGAATCTGGTCTTGGCATTGAGACCTCGATGAGATGAGGCAGCTATCCAGATTCCAGTTCATGTGTCATGTTTCTATACTCCTTACGAGTCTTCCCACTGTCTTACTTGATCCAGTTCTGAATATTTCCCTTCTTTGGATAATTCCCTCCTCTTTTCGTCCTTTTCTTTGTGTGGTTACCCCCCCTGCCGGGACTGTGTTTCTGGTCTGTTCTCTGTTGAGGTTCTCATGTGATGACCCCCCTGCCGGGACTGTGTTTCTGGTCTGTTCTCTGTTGAGGTTCTCATGTGATGACCCCGCTGCCGGGGCTGTGTTCCTGGTCTGTTCTCTGTTGAGATTCTCATGTGATGACCCCGCTGCCGGGACTCTGTTCCTGGTCTGTTCTCTGTTGAGGTTCTCATGTGATGACCCCGCTGCCGGGACTGTGTTTCTGGTCTGTTCTCTGTTGAGGTTCTCATGTGATGACCCCGCTGCCGGGACTGTGTTTCTGGTCTGTTCTCGGTTGAGGTTGTCAGGTGGTGACTTCAAAGACTTCAAATCCGCACTATCCAAAAATACATATTCCAAAACTGTGCATTTGCTGCGCAAGAGATACCCCAAAAGAAGTAACACATTCCCAGAATTTCTCTGATGAAAGTGGGTCGAAATCAGCATGAATGGAACTACCTTCCGGCAAGTAACAATAATTCTTTTGCCGCAAGTCGATAAAAGATGCATGGTTGCATAACAAACAGGAGCGAATGCATGAATTAATTTATTTTAAGGGCTTTAGACATCTTGAAACAAACAGTAGTAAATTACATACATTTTAACCAACATTTGGTGCACTTGTTATCACTGAAAGAGACTGTCATTGCCAGATTATCTGCAAATGATTACGTTTATCATCTCATACGTCACAAAGCCCACATGGCGCGAATTTTGATGGAACCTGGGACCCAAATCACCACAGGTGAAAGCTCTATTCCTGATCCACTGCGACCTCATAGACAGGCGGTTCAAGGAAGTGTGAGAAGGTGTAGAAGATGAACCAAGAAATAGACAGCTAAAAACGTAAAAGAAGAATGTGTATGGACCTTGGGGTGCTGAGGTCGAAAGTTATGTAAGGGAAACAGAGCAACAGATTCTAACGAAGGATTTAGAATTGAGAAATACTTCTGCAAACAGAGATTCCGCCAGGATTTTCAGTTAGAGGGGGATGTAAAGTTAATATTGGAAGGATAAAAGTAGAATTTTGCACTGTTTCTATCGAATTTTGATCGTAAACATTTAAAGTTGGGGGAGAGGGTGCTCTCGAGAATTTGCGGAGTGTACACAAACCCCAGGGAGGGTTCTGGCAGAATCACTGTCTGCAGATATGGTGCCTTCAATCTTGAAAGATGGCCAGAAACATCGTTGGCACCACATTTTATCTGATCTTTTACAGAATGCTGACATGTGTAGGGTCATTAATAGGGTCATTAATAGTAAAGAACCGTAGTTCCACTTGACTTACCCTCTTACGATTGTTGTCTCTTTCCAAAATAATAATAATAATGCTCAGAAGGGCCCAAGATTTATTGACATTCCTGACATCCTGTGATTCCGCCAGCCAGATTATTTATTCCCCCAAAGTCTCTACAACCCCCTACCCAACTTTAATATTTTTGCTGTGAAAAATCGATAGAAACCATAAAAAACTTGACTCGCATCCTCCCCATTTTGACTTTACACCACCCCCCCAAACTGAAAATCCTGGAGAAAACCCTGCTGACATCCAACGTAACGTGACAAATTTCCTACGAGATATTCTGGAAAATTATTTTTTAAGACTCTTTCCAACAGTGACACCATCGTCTCACGAAGCGCATAGCTTCATAAGGAGAGTATTTCGAAGGTGACACCAGCATCTAGTATACAGGTAAGAAAAATTTGCTTCCACAGGGCAATCGGGAGGAGTACACGAGCTCCCGGTGGAAGGAGATACAATGTGTATCTGGGCATGAACGGAAATTACCCCTAAAATTATACTAATTCTGCTTACAACTCTGGTCCTGACACCTCCGGACCCACCCACTAAATACGTCCCTGGATTGTCACACTTCATATATTAAGGCTATCGAAAATCCTTACATCTATCATTGTAGACATTTGAAGTAACTGGTATTAAAGACGTAAATGTAATCCTATATTGACTTGTCAATTTGTTATTGCAAATCATATGCCTTATATAGTTGAATATATAACATAATATACTATAACATCCATTTATGCTAATTATTTTCACGTTCGTTGTTAATACGTTTATTACTTAGTTATTTCAAATATTATTACTTCACCCACGAATATTTACAAATATATTTACGACTTTCTTTTCGAAAGAATTCTGAAGAAAGAGAAGTAAGTAAAGGGAAAACAGTAAGCAAAAAGTAAGAGACTAAAAGACAGCAATGAAAACAAGAAAAATACAATGTACATTAGAAAATAGATGGTGTGTTTTTTGACAGAAGAGTATGAAATGAGATTTCCAAATATGTGTAGTAGATAGTGCCATCTGTCTTCTAAACATTCAAGCAAAAAAAAAGAAAAGCACACTCCCTAGATGACATGAACTTCTAAAGGGCACAGCTGGGAAAATTCTTGTTTTTTCTTCTTCTTTCCGTTTTCTTTTTGTCTTACACTTGAGAAAACTTTTGGAAGAAGAACGAAGAAGACAAAGAAAAGAAGAAGAAGAAGACAAAGAAAAGAAGAAGAAGAAGACGAAAAAAATGGCTGTGTTTTTTGTCGACCACGGAGAAAATGTTCTGACTGTTCAAAAAAGAAAAAAAAGCTAAAGGAACTTCTCGAACTGCTGATTTTTTTTCACCTAGAAAAAGAAAGAGATAGATCCGATGAGTAAAGTAGAAAAAAAAAAAGGTCTTGCATTTTGGATGATACCCACGTTTTCTATCAGCAAGCATTTTCTTAAGAATATTTTCCGCCCTTTTCCCCTACGTTAGTTCCTTTTTTGCAGCCTTCATTATTTTTTACTCTTTACCATTGTCCTTTCTATGCACACACACACGTACTTCCCCATCGTTTTTATGATGAGGGAAAGTTTCCCCTTCACTGCCCCATCATACCTTATATCTTGTTCAATTTTATACAGAGTGTTCACAAAGTAACTGTTTGATTGTCAACATTAGCTGACGTACACGATGAGTCAGAATGTTTCAATGTACATGTTTATGCACATGACAGCATGATGAATACAAATATGATACAATTTGAAAGGCAATGTCTCAAACTAACGATATACAACAATATCAAACCACTCAACTCCCTCAAACTACTCGCCGTTTGCAACACACCATAATCAACAACGCTTTTGAAACTCACACATTGCTTTTTGATACATGGACAGCGGAATATCACGATTTTCTTCCTCAAATGTTGCTATCAGTATACCAATGTTTCGCGGTTTCCGAGCGTAAACCTTCTTTGTCAAATATTCCCCAAGCTTTAGCCACATGGTATGAGATCAGGGGACCGGGCTGGCCATTTCTATAGACCCTCTCCTTCCCACCCATCTGGTTAGCAATTATCGATTTAAAATTTCCCTCGCCGCAGTGGCATAACGACAACATGAAAATCACATCTCGCCAGTCTCACACCCTCACGATAATTCTCGTACGCAATCGTCCATGATGCGACGGTCACTTGTTGCTGCATGTAAAGCTAGTGACGTCAATGGAGGTACGTGATTCTTAATTGAAATAACAAACACAGTTTCAAGGTTGATCTAGCACCCATCATTTCTTTCTACAATACACAGTAAGATACTACATTTAACTTAAAAGTGTAGTCATATTTTTGACTCACCCTGTAGATTAATCTCTTCCTGAATTTTATGTAAAATCTCATAGATAAAATTTGAACAAAGCGAGCAAAAGAAAATGTTTATTTTATAAACTTTGTGTAGACGCAATGACATATTGAAGAGTATTCGATAAACTTGATCTGAATTCTTCAAATGAAGAGAGTTAACCTAATGAAAATGACCTGTCAGATTTCCCTTCTATTTCCTCTTCATCTTTTTTCCTTCTACCATATCTTCATTTGTGTCTTTCGTTATACGAGTCTCTGCGCAACCAATATCCTAAACAGATTTTTTTCTCTTTTTTTTTTTCCTTATTGTATCCAATTTTGTTTCTCTCTGGCCTACTCTTTGTAGCATTTTCGCATTTTTTTTATATATATTCTATTTCTAGTTGATTTTTTCATATTCTTCTCCATGTCCGCATTTCGAAGGCTCTGCAGTTTTTTTTTCACCACTTTTTTTTTTCGTCGAATCCAAAGTTTCCAATAACACTCCATACAATCAATCAATAAAGTAATTTTACCCAGGCCCCGCAGGGTCCCCAGGATGGACTTCTGGCCGGCTTAGGCCACTTTCGTCCTGAGAATAATTTAATTGGTGAGATAACAATAGTTGTGTGATTTGAACTGGCTAGGGGTAAAGTTTTTTGCTGATCCTATGTAATTATTGTTGGTAATTGTCTTTTTTTGTTAATGGCGTACATAGTCAAGTTAGTTAAGAGAGTGAATTGGTATTGGAGGTAAGGTTTGGAAAGAAGGTTGATCGAGGGAAATTTATTGCTGTTTATTCCAACCGCCCGTGCAGCACCAGTACAGAGGTACTCAAGTCCATTTCATTCAAATTTTGTTTGATTTTTAGGTAGATTTCGAAGAAAATATACCTATTGAGATCGGTACGATATGAAAGAGTGTATATATATATATATATATATATATATATATATATATATATATATATTTATATATTAACACGCTAGCAGCCATAATTTTGAAGATATTTGAACCAAATTTTTATATGTTGTTTCTAGGCTTAATAGCTCGGTTAAGCAAAATCGGTAGCCATCTTGGATCCAAAATGGCCGCCGAACCCATTGTTGTATAGAATACACAGCCTAAACCGCTGGGGCTATTGAAATCAAATTTGGCATAAAGGTACAACATCACTTTTTGATTATGAAAATGTTACCTAATGAGTTCAAAAACGCCATCTTGGATCCAAAATGGCGGACCTAAAAATCCATTTTCCACACCGTTTGAGCTAGAGATGCGAAATTTGGCATAAAGGTGCATTATGACGAGTAGCTTAGGGAAATATCACAACATTTGGGAAAAGTCGCCATCTTGGATCCAAAATGACCGCCCAAATTCCCATTTTTCACACCGTTTGAGCTGGATAAATGAAATTTTACTTGAAGTTGTACTATTACAAGTAGGTCACGACAAAATAAGAAAACTTTCAAAAAGTCGTCAACTTGGATCCAAAATGGCCGCCCCAAAAACCCAATTTCCAAATCATTGAAGGTAGAGAAACGAAATTTTCAATGAAGGTGTATGACCAAGAGTAGGTTACAATAAATGGGGCAAATCTTCCCTTTGGGGGCGCAGCCAACCGTGGGAGGGTGAAGATGTACTCCGTGGTGGTGTAGTGCTGCAGGGAGATTTTGGTTAAGATAAAGGAGGCGCATCCTCTCAAAAGCACTGAAGTTGGGGGGCGAGCCCCGGCTCCCAGCGAAACTTCGAAATCTACCTCAGCCTGTAGGCCTACCGAAAGGGATTTTTTGAACTGTTTTTTGTAATTTGTAGGTTAATTATCTTGAGATTGTAAAAATTCTTGATATATGACTGGGTGGTATCTTAGTATTTCAAACTGACTTATGTCAATATTTTGGGTTAGTAGTTTATTCTGCATAGGTGTGATGAAGTATTTGTTTTTTTGATCTTCTAGGAATTCGTTGAGTGAAGTCAAACCTGATGTCTTATACAAAATTGCAATGTTGTCCTGCCAGAGTTTGAAAGCAAATCGAATGTTAAATCTTTCAACTTTTAGTAGAGGAGTTATATTTGTTACAGAGTTGAAAAGTTGATGTCCATACGTAATAATAGCTCTAATTATTGATTTGTAAAGATGCATTTTTTATCCCAGCAGAAAGGTTGTCGTTATAGTATATCCCTCTTAAGGTGGAATGCGCCTGCATTCCTTTCTTACGTGTGTTTAGAATGTGTTTTCTAAATGTCATCCCCTCGTCTAAAAGAACTACCAAATGTTGAAGGTTTGATCTTTGTATTATTCATTATCAAATATTTTTGTTTGTCACGGATGGTATTACGTCCTGAATAGTAGAAATGTATAAGTTGTGTTTTATTCTTATTTAATGTTAAAAGGTATTGCACCATTGAACGTACAAATTTTCCAGTAATAGTTTCCATTTTTTGAATTACATCTTTGGTGGATTTGGCAATGGACCAATCTGCAGTATCGTCCGCAAAGAGACCTAGTTTTGTACAATTTTCTGTTGGAATCGATGTATCATTGATATAAATTAGGTATAGGATGGGACTCATAGCAGCGCCCTGAGGTACACCTCTTTTGATATGAATATCCTGACTAAGATCATTGTTTATTTTAATTTGAGTGGTTCTGTCGTATAGAAAATTAGTTTTCCATCTAAAATATAGGTGGTAGGAAGTTGAAGTTGATGAAGTTTGAAAACCAGACCTTCGTGCCAGACGGTATCGAAGGTACTTGTCAAATCCATAAATATGGCTTTAACACGATCTTTTCTATTTAGTGCGCATAGAACGTCTGTAGTTATTCAGAGTAATCAGTCTATGGTGGAAATTTTGTTTCTAAATCCGACCTGAAATGGAGAGAGTTGATCCAAGTCTTCCAAAGAGTTTGATAGTCTGTGGGCCAAAATAGTTCCACATATTTTTGAAATTGTATTTATGAGTGTTATAGGACGGTAGTTATCCGAATTTGAACTGCTTTTTGTTAGGTTTAGGAATTAGTATGGTGAATGCTTTCTTCTAATGGTTGGGAACGAAACCAGTTTTGATTGATGAGTTATAGAGTTTTGCCAGAATGTTGAGAAAAGACTTGCGAGATTTTTATAACAATATGTATGGTATATCATCCGGTCCGGGGGAAGTATTTTTCTTTTTCTTGAGAATATTAAGGATTTCATCAGCTGTAATTTCTTGTAATAAATTGTCGATGTTTCCTGGATGTTCATCTTCTGTATCTAATGTTCTGAGGTCCTCATTGTGTGAAATAATTTGCCTGATTAATCTAGTTGTTTTGGATTACTTCTGCTTGAGTATCGTTGGTGATTTTGAAAGCATGATCACTTTACTTGTCAGCATACTTGTGGTAAAAAAATATTGAGCAAAACATCCTTGGAAGTGATTTCTATGTTATCTATTTTATGGGGAAAAGATTTACGTTGAGATTTCCTGTTTCGTCTTCTATTAATCATCTTACAAAAGGATTGGGAGTTCAGTCTATATGCTTCAGAAATGTTTGATACAAATTCTTGAAATTTATTTTCTCTGTATTTGCCAATTTCAGTTTTGATTTCTTTATGTGGTTTTTAAGAAGAACATTAGGTTGTCTGTGATATCTTTTTGTAAGAGTTCTTTTTGGTCTTATCGAAATAATAATATTAGTCGGAAGTTGTTCAATTTATGGTATGAATTTGCTAATGGGTACTGATTCATTAGCAGCCTGTTTTAATAGCTTTACTAGAATTTGATTGGTGCTTTCAATAGCAGTGGGTGATTCAAAGAAGAATTGATGTTGGTTAATGTAATTCTGAATTATTGTCCTGTATTTCTCCCAGTCTACTTTTTTGAAATTTTTATAGGAAACTGTGAGATCTTTTCTGTCTATTTGAATATTGAAAGTTAAATATATTTCACTATGATCGGATGGTAGGCTTTTGTTAACGTTGAATTTTGCTAGTTTCTTCATCATAGTTGGCGATAGAATTATTCTATCTGGAGCTGTTTCAATTCCATTGACAATACGAGTTGGTCCAACATGAAGGTTACTTTAGTGTGAGTTAAGAAGGTAATTGAAAAGGGCCTTGTCATTTTCATTGGTGTCTCTATCCCCAAACATTCTGTGCTGGCTATTCATATCTGCAATAATCATTAAGTTTCTTAATTTTTCAAGAAATTTGAATAGTGGAAAACTAAGGTTAATGTCTCTCCTTGGATGAGAGTACAGGGTAGCAATGAATAAAGCTTCATTATTACTTTTTATAGAGGTGAGTAACGGTTGATGTCCTGTATGCTTCCGGGCAATTTGACTTCTTGAGAATTGATATAGTCATCCACAAGAATGTATGTTCCCCCTAAAGCATCCTTCCTATCCTTGCGATATACTTTGTATCCAGGAGCATGTAAATAGATTGAAAATTTTAATTTCGTTTCGTTTATTATAATGACATGAACACCATCATCCCTAGCAAGTTGTGTGAAACATTTAATCAAGCGTTTCTCTAAATTGTTTGTTCATCGGCCCGCAACAGATTTTCTTTTTACTGATATTCTACCTCCTCACTGTTGGTCCCACTCTCTGCTCTTTTTCTTCGTACTTCATACCTTTATATATAATACTTTCCAGATACTACAAACTGAAATGTGAAAGTCTAACACAACGGAGTGGGATACTTTCTGGTCGGACTGATGGTGCCATCAAGTGGGTGAGAGTTGAACTACTTACTGCACAGACAGCAGTTTTGTTAGTTGGAATGGTTGTTTCATGGACAAAGTGGATATATATATATACTTTTTAATAGCATTTTTCCACTCTTCGATTTATTTTTACATTAATGTTTGTAGATTTGTTAAACAGGGGCTGCAAACTTTGAGTATCTCACCTCATTTTACAGTCATTTAATTGTAATATCGTTGTACGTCATATGACCTTTCTGCAACTTACTGAGCAAAGCCATCTTGAAATCTTAAAAACTTAAGCAGGAGGACGAAATGGGAAGGCAAGAAAGATGCTGGACAAAATGGAGCTCGCTATTTCTACTGAGATTCTTAGTAGATATTTTCTGAAATAATTTAAAAATGTTTCTATATAACTATAAAAGGGGGGCATTGTTTTGGAGATGTTCAAAGTTATTTTGCACTTTCTTTACATCTTATCAAAACAGAAAGTATATTTAGACACAACGGGGAAATCGACTTTTTCGTTGAAAAATGCAGTTTTCAGGTGAACCAAAAACAACAATGACATATTTAACTATATCTCAGTGTCGTAGAAAGATGGAAATTTCATTGGAGCGGAAAAGAATCGTGGTTCGTTGATTATTATACACACTACAGATAAGTAAAGTTACACCTGTCCGTTTTATCCAACTTTCACCTACTTATTTCCTTCATTTACGTTTCTTGAAGAAGTGCAAAACTACTTTACGTGCAATCGAAATGTTCATGGAATCTTTTATGTATTGTCATATTCGATCAGAGATAAAAAGAAAACGATTGTTAATTTTAACTTGCAAAATCAGCAACTGAGTCATTCATCCTTTAAATTTGAAATATGTTGATATTATTTTTAGAAAATCGATTTCTCGAAGGAAAGAGGAGATAAGGAAGACGCCAGTCATGTCAAAACTATTTGGAACAAGAAAGATAGTACCAGAAGAGAATAGCAAACGTCATATTAATAATTTTGACAGTTTTTTTTTTAAATCCCATTTTTTTTTCAAAATGGATCCCTTTTTTTTCTTTTCTTGTATGATTGAACAATAGCATGATTTGAAAGGGCATAAGAGATTTTAAGTATTGAATTTCTTATGAAACCAAACAGAAAGAGAGAGAGAGAAGGAAAATCTTCCGGCAGTGTTTCAAAGAAGCCCATTTGAGAGGAATGACTTTGACAGGCACTCATCAATAATATTTTACTAGTGGAATAGTTCTTTAATATCCGCTCGTACCAGAAAGAGACGTGTCATTTTTATCCCACTATTTGCACATGTATGAACAGAGGGAGACAGAGAGAGAGAGAGAGAGAGAGAGAGAGAGAAGAAATTTGATTTACTGTTAAGTGGGTGGAGCTTATGTGTGATGTTTTAGAAAAAAAACTAGTCTCATTATTTTCAAAGACTTCTGTTTGATTTGTGACACAAAAGAGGTCATTGACGAAGTATAGCCACTGAAGAATCACTGATTTAAAAATTTACTCTTACAAAAATGTTCTTAGTTCCTGATTCAACAACTAGATGGCAGAGCATTTGCTGCTGTTCTGTTCTGTTCATGAAGAAAATTCTAATATACTGACTAAGACAGATTTTGGTGAAACTGCTGAAACTTTGTACGCCTTCAGCACCTGTAATTCTTATCGTTCCGCAAGGAATTATTCTCAGTACTGTATAATTGAGAAATTTGTTTCCAAAAGATACTATATACGACGTTTTACTTCTTAATTTTTTCTTTTGCATTTTATTTAATTGAATTTTATTTATAGCCTTTAGATATCTAAGACTCAGGCCGAGATAAGAGAGGGGAAAGGATATGGGAAGGTGCCAGCCAGAGCCTAAGTTGTAGATACCATCCCGGTGTTTGCCTGGTGTAACTGAAGAAAAAACCGTGGATAAGTCTCAGACAGGATGGTCGGCTGCTGGAATTGAACCCACGACCTTCCTAATCCTAAGCCAACGCTGTACTACTGAGCGACGGTGGCTCTGTTTGTGTATTTCATATAATATACAAGTTTCTGATTAGATTTAGAAGAAAATATTATTGTAAATCATTTATTTAAGTTGGATAGGGTACTTTCTCGTTCAAATTGACAGCAAAATCGAATTAAGAGCTTGTAAGTGAACTGGATATAATAATTGTAGAAACAAGCTTCTCAATTGCATGTGCATACATGTTCTGTAGTTGACAGTTTCAAGCGTCTTTGGCTCGTGTTAGATGTAGAGAGCAGGTTTCACCAACCTAATTTGCATCTCGGTATGCAAATTTTACCATGCAAATTTTTTTTTTCTCTAATTTTTCATTTTTTTTTGCATACAATTAAATTTTGGATCTGTAATTTGAATATTTTGAATGATAATGTGTTTATTAAGCTGATTAA